>JASDQU010249809.1:0-16400 GCA_032191745.1 Picea mariana | reverse complement strand
TGAACATTTTCGGTAATACATCCTCATGATGTATCTCCCACTGATGCATGAGTTCATGAAACTCACTGAGGTGCTGAGTCGGGTTGTCCTCTTCACCTTTTCAAAATATGGGCAAATAATCTCCCCATTCATCTAGAGAGGGGACAACATTAGGAAAACCAGGAATAGCATAGAAATTAAAAGGAGCAAACCTGCGAGCAAGGATTTTATCCATATCGAACCTGTGGAGTCGCCAATCGATCCTTGAATCATGAAGTTGCCAGGTGAAAGATGCGCAAATTCAAATATGCCTGGTCCTTGTTCACCATCAAAGGCCAGATCTTAACATTGTCATTACCCCAGGAAGCTTCTCAGACTGAGAAAGCAGCTGCTGAAACCTTCTCGAGAAAGCTCCTTAGGGTCGGCTTTCAGGCGTGCCAACAGTAGTCACAGTTGAAACAGTGATGTGGAAACAATGGAGTCACCATAGTGGAGTCGCCAAGTGCATAACAACAATCTTTAAGGGCTCTGATGTCTGATCCACCTTCAGAATCAGAGGCTCAATGTCGTTCTGCCCAGGGAAAATCTTCAACTTTGTCCCCGGCAACGGTGCCAGAAATGTTAGCATCAGAAGTCACTCCTGGATTGCTTGCAGGAGCAGAGCCCAACGCCCATCAATTTATGTCACGATTTGTTTTAAATGGTGATCGAATGGGGGTAAAGACTCAAGGAAATATCATTCTACGTAAAGAACGAAGGAGGTCTGGAATCCCAACCTCAGCCAGTGGGTTGATTTTAAGTTGAACAGGTGGAAGACTTAGGATAAAGTGAACAAACATCTTTGGGCATCAGGCTTGCAGTGGTTTGTAGGGGAAAAACTCTAAAAGCAGGATCCTCCTGGTTCAGGGCTTCAAGAAACTGAAAGGGGACTTGAATGGATCCTCCAATTCCAAGTCGTTCAGCGTTAAAGAAATCATAGAAACCGATTAGAGGCTTCGTAACTATTACAGTGATCCATTACAACATCATCCTATAATATCTACAGCTCGACTGGATCCTCCAATTCCGAGCTGCTCTAACACAGTGTAAACAAAGATATGAAATAAACTAGCATCCATAAGGCAAGAAGTCTCCAAAGCTCATACATAACCAGAACAACAATGCTTCATTAAAACTTTACAGCTGGGAGCTCTGCTCAACCATCGATCCTTTACAAAATGGAAAAAACGCCTACATATACTTGGAATTGACTCCCCCATTGAAAGCGCGATCATATCATGAATTCAATGCTTGACAATGAGGAGCTTATCTACCAGGGTAGGCTGTCAGACTGCCTTAGTCAAATCTGCCCTCTTCTCCCCTGTCACACGCCTCTTTAACTTAGCATGGCTCGCACCAGGGGGTAGCTGAGCCCCTTGAATATTGAATTGGCGTGTGCAGGTTCTTCTGGTGAGTTGGAGACTCGACGCGATTTTCCTGAAGAAAACCAGTACAAGGGACTGTCCTAAGTAATACTTCAGTCAGGACCTCCATCTTCTGCAGTAAATGGGTGACGTGAGGCCTCACCTACCCTTCTTTCTCCTTTCTGCTGAACCGAAGAAACTTTTTTGGATCCCTTAGTGGAATCCCGGATGGACACCCGACCCAGCCCACAGGTCTCTCCTTTTTTCCTCATGGCTTTCTGAACTTCACTGTGACCTTTTCCAGACTCTGTATCAGGTTTCGGGGTTTCGCATTCCTTGTTGTCAAGAGTTCTTGACCCTCTGAACTCCCGATCACTGATTCTCCGATGAACGCGCGTATAGATTAGCCCTCCTGGCTACGCAGTGGTCCATATGACCACCTCTTATATGACTAGAGATAAATCTTTGTCGAGGTTTCGGCGCTTTCGATGCTTCGATACACAAGTCCTTGAGACTCGCGATCCTCCAATTGCTGATGCGCCAATGCCACTTGGTGCTATCTCCTTACAAGGATTGATTCTCTGACACCTGTCCCCCACTACGGTTCTCAGCTCCGTCGGGAAATCGCATATCGAGATATCGTGATTCCTGCTGCCATGTGCGCGGGACTTTCAGTTCCCCGATCCCCGACTCTGCGGGATCTCTCGCCACATGTCTCTGCTGACGAATGGCTCTGATTCAGTAGGGAAATCACGTATCGCGATTCACTTATGTAAGAGTTCCTTGCCTCCAGAAACTTCGATCCTCCGATGGACTGAAATCCCGACTCTCCTTCTGATGTCTGACGCATGTCCTGCCAAGATCAACGGCTAGGATCCCATCGATCTTTCGAGACTCGAAAGGTCTCGTCCCTCTTACCCTTTAAAATCCCGATACCACAATTGTTACTAACAGTATGAAGCAAGGATTCCACAGAGGAAGGGGATGGGGTTCCAGTTGTAAGGTAAGGGGCATCTACAACTAGTGTAGGAGGCAATCCGGTGGAGTTCAAGATTTGAGTCATCAAATAAGCTCCAAAATCCCCCAAGTTTGTGGAGGGTGTGACCAACAAGGGTGCAAAAAATGACAAGGAGGAGGAAAATAGATAGTGGAGGCAGGCCAGACTGACAAAGGATAAAGACTTCCCACCCAAAGTAGAAGAAGGAGACTTAGAAAAAACAAGTGGAGCAAAAAAATCCATAGTATGAGATGCATCCAAAGTTGAGATACCCATTAATTTTTGTTCTCGACGGAGGAGATAATCCAAGGAAGGTGAGGAAAGAGGACTGGTTATCGAAGGCTTTTCCTACCCCAAACCCTGGTTGCACCCATTGCACGAGACCTGTCCCATCGAGCATTTATCTCTAGTGATCTGCTGAACTAGTCTTCTGTTGACCCCTGCGCCCAGCTGTTGTTCCCATTTATTTCGTGGAGGAAAGATGGAGAATATTTTACCTTTTTTCATTCAGTCTTTTCCCTTGAAGGATAGTGGACAGTTTTCCAAACCATGCCCATAGAAGTGGCATCTATGACACCTAAAAGGGATTTCTTCATAGTCCAGGGTTTGTACAAAATCTCCGCCAGTTGATTCTATGAGAAGATCCTGAAATAAACCTTTCCACAAATTAATCTGGACCAGTATGCGAGTCACTGTCATGAGTCCTGTGACAAAAATGACATATTTGCCTCAAGGTATCTGTCTAGAATATTTCCAATTGCCTCAAATTACTTTGTATTCTAGTATTGCATCGGGAGGCTCGGGAGTCTTACCCAAATGGGTTCCTTGTCAACATGTTCACGCTTCACATCAAAAGTGGGTGTCCAACATTTGAGAAGGGTCGGTGTGGCTATGATGCTCCATACCTTCTTTATAACCCAATCCACATCCTCCATGGAGGAGAAAACAAAATCAAACCATCCTCTGGTGAGTAGTCCGATAAGGGGCATCTTAAAGATCTCTAGTAGCGATAGGTTGTTAACCTAGCTTTTGAGGTAAGCCATGCCCAGTTTTTCCCCCTGACCCTTCCCACCACTGATCTTTCTCAAAGATCCAATACCTCATCCATGGCCATGTCCTCCCCGAAGACAAGTCGCCCAACACCAGTTCTTTCCCTAGCACACCTGATAATTTTAGACTGTCGACCTTCTGAGCTGTGTTGGGTGTTGTTCTATTGTTATCCCTTTTTTGAGTTTTTAGTAGGGGCGTTATTCTTGTTTTAAAAGGGAATATCCAGAGGAGTATAAGATTTGGATACGCCTTGAACAAGCCCGAGATCTGTATCCCCAACCTATTCAACTTCCACCAAGAAGTCATAGGGAGAAAAATCTTGTGTGGTGGTGAGATCATTCGAAACCCCGATCTGTCATTCAATATACTGGGTCTCAAGGAGGTCCATAAAATATGCGCTATAACCCGAGGATATCTCCCCCACGTCTAGACCAAGACTTCGTCTGAATACACCTATTGGTTCAGAGTAAAAGGGTAGTTTCCCACCCCATTCTTTGGGGAAATTCATTCCTTCTGTAGGTGGCAGCTGTTGTTCAACAGTGGAAAATGGACCTAGCCAATCTGCCTCTGAAATCCCCAAACCTCCTGCTACCTCAATTCAAGGCAGAAAACTATCATTTTCCCCCATCCTAGAGTTCCCAGAAACTATTAATGTATCTGACCCACCCGGATTCTGCCAGATACTAGTTGGGATGCCTCGCAAAGGTAAATCCTGAGAAAAGGAGGCGTACCCCACAGAATCTGAAGAAAGAGAGGTTACCTTGTCCTATAGAAACTTCATGCTACGGTAAAGGGCCCAAACAGTGCCCAAAACTGCAGTGGCTTAATACCGAGAATATGTGTTGTTTGCGCGATCCTAGATCTCTACCTACCTGTCAAATACCAAGACCTTCACAAATTGTCTCTGCCATTTTCGTAAAACCCTCTTCCGATTCAAAGCTCCATCCTCGAGTATGTGGTGGATTGATGAATGAACCCCGAAAGCAAACCATTTCCTTGGTATATATAGGAGACTAGGAAGTACAATTACAAGTAATGAACCCAAGCCGACATAAATAAAATAAAAACACTAATGTAATATGCCCCAATTAAGGGGTAATGTGCCACTATTTAGGGCTTAACAAAACGTCAAAATTGAGTAATATAGAAATTTAACATAAGTAAGTCAAGATGAATGTTGTAATGTGACATAACCATTAAGAAACGTATAAAATCAACATAACTCAATCAATATGAACATCACAATATACATAACCATATTATAAACCTCTCGGTGTCACAACCTCTTCATATCTCGATGTGATTGAATATTGAAACATGGTCAACCATGTTCAAACCATAATCAAACATGACCAACAACAATCAACCCTTCTCAAATCATATTTACATGGTCTATTGTAGTTAACAATAATCAACTATTATCAACCATACTCAACTATGGCCAACCATACTCAACCATGTTTAATGATAGTCAACTATATTTAACATATTGATCGAGGAACATAGCAAGTAAGAATAAGTCAACCAAGAAGCACATCACAATAGATATAACCATATTATAAACCTTTTAGTGTCACAATGTGACATAATATTGAAGTCATCCTCTTAATGTCACAATGTGACATATCCATTCATGAACACCACAATGGGACATAAATGTTGAGAAATATAGTAATTCAACATAAGTCAAACAATATGAGTATCACAATGTGACATAACCATTGAGTAACATCACAATCCAACATAGCCCTTGATGAGTGTTACAATGTGACATAACCAATGTGCACCATGTTCAACCATAGTCAACATGGTAATCCATAATAAACCATAATTAACCATATTCAAACAAGGTCAAACATCAAAAGTAAGGAATGTAGAAATACGACAAAAGTAATTCAAGATGAAATTCGTAATGACACATAACCATTAACAAATGTAAGAAATAGACATAATCAACCGGTATAAACGTAAAAATATATATAACCATATTATAAACATCTTAGTGTCACAACCTCTTCATATCGTGACGCGATTTAATATTTAAACATGGTCAACCATAGTCAATCATAGTTAACCATGTTCAAACCATAGTCAAACATGGTAAGCAATAGTCAACCATACTCAAATCATATTTACATGGTTTACTATAGCTAAAAACAGTCAACTATTATCATCCATAGTTAACTATGGCCAACCATACTTATCCAAAGTCAACCATGTTTAACATAACAATTGAGGAATGTAGAAAGTTGACATAGGTCAAGCAAGAAGCACATCATAATAGATGTAACCATATTATAAACCTTTTAGTGCCACACTGCAACATAATATTAAAGTAATCCTATTAAATTCAAACTGCGACAAATCCATTCATGAAGACCACAATGCAACATAAATGTTTACAAATATAACAATTCAACATAAGTCAAACAAGATGAATGTCACAATGTGGCATAATTGTTGAGTAACATTGCAATCCAACATAACCCTTGAGGAATGTTGCAATGTGACATAACCAAAATGAACCATGTTCAATCATAGTTAACATGCTCATCCATGGCCAACCATAATCAATCATACTAAAAATGGTCAAAAATAGTTGAACATGTTCTACCATAACTAACCATAGTCAAATGTGGTCAACAAAACTCAACCATAATCATCCAAATTCAACTGTAGTCAAACAAGTTCAACTTCAAATTCAATAATATTCGACCTTCAACAATAGTTAGTTACACTCAACCATAACCAAACATGGTAAACTATGTCCAACCATGGTTAACCATATTCAACCATGGTTTGCAATGGTTAACCATAATCAACCATGGCTAACCAAAGTCAACCATAATCGACCATGGGTAATTATAGGAAATCGGAGTAAACCACTGTCAACCATAGTCAAACATGGTAAACCGTAGCTGACCATATTAAAACATAGTTAACAATATTCAACTCCGGCCTATTAAATTTAAACATAATCAACCATAGTGGATTCTGGTCAGCCATAGTCAACCATGGCCAACCAAAGTCAACCAAACTCAATGTGGCATAACCCTTGATGAATGATCTAATGTAACATAATGATTGAGGAACGTAGCAAGGCGACATAATTAAACCAAGAAGCACATTGCAATAGATATATTGTATTATAGACCTTTTAGTGTCATAATGTGACATAATATTGAAGTCAACCTCTTAATGACACAATGTGACATATCCAATCATGAACACCACAATGTGACATAAATGTTGAGAAATGTATCAATTCGATATAATTCAAACAAGATGAATGTCACAGTGTGATCCAAATGGATCCAAAAGGGAAAAAATTTCAAAGTTCTTGGATTTGAACGAAACCAACTCCATCGTGTAGTACTCGTCGTGCCAATTTCGACAGTATATTATTTTTCGAAAATGGACTCCATATGTGAAAGTTATCACATTCTGAAGTTTTCTCCAAACAGAAAAAAAGTCAAAGGTCAAAAGTCAAAAGTCAAAGGTTGTACTGCTGATGTCAAAAGTATGTCAACATGACACTTGGTAGCACCAGGACATGCCACGTGGTAGTCAGATTTGGCATTTTCAGGGATGATTTGGGCCGCTAAAAGTTTGAGACATGGAAATGTATGGAAGTGACATGTGTTTGTATGAAAGACATGTGGCGGGCTCAAATGAGGAAACATGGTAGTGACATGGTAGTACGGATGATAGGCTGGTAGTGACGTGGTTACAGATGGTAGGCTCTGGGTTGGGCATGTGGCGTACGGTGCTGACTGGACAGATGATCGGGAAAATGAGTTGGAAACTGATGTGTTGGATGAATGTGCATTGAATGTGTATGGTCCAATCAGGTGGTGACAAGTGGCCCAATCACAGGGTGCCACATGGCACCCTAGATCAAGCAAATAGACACGGGTCAAAAATTTCTTGTGCACTTCCAGCAGATCGACCTCCTGACCTCTTGGGAAAGCAATGACATAACATCCATATGCTAACCACATGGGAACATGTGTTCCTTGTTTATACATGTGGCAAAGGTTCTAATTAAATTTGTGAAGTGCAGAGTTTGGGGGTTAGCACTTGGTCGGCAGGGGATACCCATCAACCAGGGAACCTTCTGTATGACTAGGAGAGAAGACTAGGGGCTAAGTGCCAGGGGACTAGTTCCAGCACTGGACACATGGAAACCCACATGACCAGGTGTCGGATGTTTAGGGGCACGTCGTTGTTGGAGGCCTAGCACTTGGCCACATGGCCTGCCATTCGAACAGGGGCCGAAGGAAAAGGGGCATGCAACATACTTAACCAAGTCATTTAAAATATCATTTCGAATCAAATGGTATCAGAGCAGGTTGACATTTGGTTGTTTTGAGTATGCATGATTACCAAGGAAAATTTAATTCATGGTGAAGGAGATATTGTAGAAGGAGATCCTGAGATTGGATCAAGAAAAAGGACATATCAAAGTGAGAAGATGACATATGAAGAAGGAATTTCTCAACATAAGAGAGAGTTTCAAAGAACCTTCTTTGCCATGTYRGAGATGGTAAAAGTGTTGTATGGTGATTACTTGGAACAGAAGAGACATGTTCRAGGSAAATATTCAAAGCAAGACAAAAGTTAAGAGGGAGAAGACCCTCCAAAACATCCTCCTTCACCTCCTTCATCTCCATCTTCTTCTTCTTCAAGTACAATTTCAAATTCTACTTATGCAAGCAAACATTCTCATTCCCATAAAAATAATCCTAGCATGTCATTACTTACACTTGATGTGAAATTCGAGTTGCCCATGTATAATGGAGAATTCAATGCTAAGAAGCTTGATAACTGCGTCAGACATATGGAGGTATATTTCACTGTGAAACAAATCAATGATGAGGCAACCAAGATCAAATTGGCATCGCTTCGTCTTGCAATCACAACACTCAGATGGTGGCACAATAAGTTGCAACATGGTACTCAACAAATTGGTAATGTATTCCCATCATGGCAAGATTTTATTTTTTCAATTAGAAAATAGTTATATCCTTTGGGGTATAAGAACAAGGATTTAATTGAATGGAAAAGTCTTAAATTAAGAAAAGAAAAATCGGTGCAAGAATAAAAAGATGAATTTCATAAGATGGTTCTTATGTTAAATATTCCATTACATAGACAAGAAACTCTTATGAAGTATATAGGAGGCTTTCCTGCAAATATTTGTCATACTTTGTTTATGTTTGGACGTACTAATCTTGATGAGGTTTATGTTCAAGCAACATATATTGAAGCAGGAAAAACTGGAGTTGGTGTATCAGGGGAATCATTTTCAAAGAAAGAAGGCAAAGGAAAAGGGAATGTGAAGAAAGAAAACTCAGCTAAAGTGAAGGAAGAGAAGCTCTCTTGCAAGCATTGCAAGAAAGAAGGGAACAATGATGAACATTGTTGGAAATTTCACCCAGAGAAGAAAAAAAAGTTATTCAAAGAGAGGAAAGGGAGGCAAAACGTTGTGTCAGCAGCACAACCAACATACTTGGGGTCAGATTTAGGTGATGAGACTAAAATCACATCAGTTGGTTTGTTAGGTAAAATTGGTGATGGTTATGATTCAAGAAGTAAATTGTTTCATATAAGCGTCATTATGAAAAATACCAAGATCGACACTTTGTTAGATAACAGATCTCAAGCTAACTTAATTTCATAAGAAGTGGTTAATAAATTGGGATTAAAAACTAAGATACATCACAAACCCTATTCACTAAATTGGATAAGCAAAAATCACAAATTTCCCATAACAAAGCAATGTGTCATAAAGTTTTCAATTACATCTAAGTTTGTGTATGAAGTAATATGCGATGTGGTACCACTAGAAGCATGTGGAATGGTCTTAAGTAGGCCTTATTTATATGATCTCAAAGAAATATTCTTCAGGGAATATAATCAATATCACTTAACTAAAGAAGGGAAAAAATATGTTGTGTATGCTCATCATATCAAAGGTAATCAATCTCTTTTTACAGTGGAACAATTAAAGAAGGAAGCTTATGCAAGAAATACAGCTATAATTGTACCAATTGATCTTATGCAAGAAAGTAAAATGGTCGTAGCATGTAGATCTAGCCATACTTTGCTTCAAAATGATTTTTTGTCATACATACTTGTAAAGAAGAACATACATGTTGGTTCATTTTCAATCATGTTCTGATATGGTTATCCCTGCTAATGTCTTCTACATGGATGGTAGTGGGTTCATAAATATGTGAACAAATGCAAATGACTAACAATATGTGTTCAGTTATCATGTTTTTTTTGCAATTGATTATGATGTGAGAGGTGCACATGATAGATTTTATAGACAAAGGACAAGTGGGGAGGCCTATCCCACACTCGATGTTTGGTTAATATCCTTTTCGAGGACCAAAAGGTCTCAGTGGGGATGTGTAATCCAAATGGATCCAAAAAGGCCAAAAATTCAAAGTTCTCGTATCCGAATGAAACTCAAAGTGCTCATCGTGTCAATTTCAGCAGTATATTCGTTTTTGAAAATGGACTATGTATGCGAAAGATATTGTATTCTGAAGTTTCCTCCAAACAAGAAAAAAGTCAACAGTCAAAGGTCAAATTGTTGACGTCAACAGTACTGTTGAGCCTCCTTTTTGTCACCTCCAAATTCCTTATCTTGCCCCATATCCTGACCAATTTTTCCTAATGCATAGGAACTCTCTGCATATTTTCCTCAACAGACATGTCATTTAGCAGTTATTGTGTGCATATGAGCTAACTTAAGTTTAATCATCATTTATGATGATTTAATAATGATTTGTATTGAATATTTGATGTTTAAAGATCTGTAATTACTTTGAATTCTCATAGCAGAGTTCATGACAACAAATCTTGTTTTTGAGTTCGTCCGGTACCTATCCTCGTGATTGTCAGGTACTTGTTGATTTCGTCCAATACTGATTGTTACACTCGTCCAGTACTGACTTATATGATTGTGTGCATCTGATACCAAGTTATGCGATTGTTTTCATCGGGTACTGAGTTATGCGATAGTGTACATCCGGTACCAGTCTTTTTCTCCAGCTGTGCACATCTGGTACCCGTTCTGAATTTCTAGGCTTGAATGTTTGAAAGAGATTGTTATCGATGGGTCCAAGGAAATTGTTGCTTCAAGCATTCTTTGTTCATTGAATACCATGATACATTTCATCACTCATGCACTTCGTGTCATGAGGATGAAATTGTTCCCTTAAAAATCGATACATCCACCAATTGTAATAATTGTGCAAGTATTTGATGTTATCTTCAGACTTTGATTGTAACGGTTGTTTCTCTTTAAAGAGAGAGCCTTGTAAATGATATACATATAGATATAGAATTAAGCATTGTTATGTTGTAAGATTGGTTCGTGAAGACTGCGGATTGTTCCTTGGTTTTTCTAAATTAATGATATAATTACAGTTTATGGACTCTATGTGTGTATTCAAACCTTCTCTTCTGTAAGTTCCTTTTAAGAGTTGCTTTGTTTGTACGACAAGGGCCCACCAATCCAATCAAGGTAAGCCTCTTTTTATTTAGTTGTAAATGTAATTCTGGTTTTCTGTGTGTGGATAGAAAAACTCTCTATTTAATCACAACATCTAACTTTATTCTTGTTATGTTTCAGTGACACAGTTGATAGCAGGTCATATAGACGTGTGGTAACTTTAATTGAGTGAAAGAGTTGTGTGCAATATAAGGTTTCTGAGTGCAATGATTTCTGAGTAGTTGCTTGTCATCTTTGTGTGAGTATATGAGAACAATCATTTGATTAAATGCTTTAGTGTTTGTCTCGAATAAATGTTGTAGTGTTTGTTTTTATTCTACAAATCTAGGAACGAGTTGTATCTCCATATTTCACCATACATGAGCCTATAATGGAGTATTCCACCACACTTAGCTCTTTCTTCCAGATTTGATTAGACTACATTTTGCAAATATAGGCACAATTAAAACCTCCATATCTCACCCTATATGCACCTATAATGGAGTGTTTTACTCTGGTTGGTATTTCTTTCAATCTTGATTGAGTTTCCTTTTAAGAGTATGCATAGTGTTAATTGTTGTTAATGTAGTTTCCCTAGGAGATCAAATCAAAGTTCATATTTTCCTTTCATGATCCATCAATGAACATGTCCATCACTTGAGAAAGAACCTTAGATCATATCCTTGTTTATGAGTTTTTCTTTTTGAATTTTGAAATGCGTGGAGAGTGGTATTTGAAAAGTGTGAAAACAGAGTATTTAGTTTCAAATTATTTTCTTATATAGGTTATACTCATCAGATATAAGAATTTATCTGTTATCGGTACATATAGTACATCAACTCTATTGATTACAAAACTGGATTGAAATATTAAACGATTGTAATATATTGAACATATAATTGCACCAACAAGTACATCATGTTGATGTCAGCATGACAGGTGGCAACACCAGGACGTGCCACGTGGCAGTCAGATTTGGAATTTTCAAGGGTGATTTGGACCGCTACAAAATCGACACGTGGCACTGTATGGAAGTGACACATGTATGTACGGAAGGCACGTGGCAGTGACATGGCAGTATAGATGACAGATTGAAAGTGATATGGTGACAGGTGGGAGGCTCTAGGTTGGGCACGTGGTATAGATGATCAAGAAGATGAGTTGGCAGCTGACGTGTTGGATGACTATGCGCTGACTGTGTATGGTCCAATCAGGTAACAAAAAGTGGCCCAATCATAGGGTTCCATGTGGCACCCTAGATCAGGCCAATAGATCCTGGTCAAAAATTTGTTGTGCACTTCCAGCGGATTGAGCTCCTGACTTCTTGGGAAAGAAACGACATAACCTCGACGCACTAACCACTTGGGTGCATGTCTTCCTTATTTATACATGTGGAAAATGTTCTATTTAAATATGTGTAGCGCAAAGTTTGGGGGTTATCACCCGATCGACGGGGGCTACCCATCGACTAGGGTGCCTTTTGTATGACCAGGAGAGAAGACCAGGGGCTAAGCGTCAAGGGACTACTTCCAGCACTGGACACATGGAAACCCACACGACTAGGTGTCATATGTTTAGGGGCGTGGTGTTGTTGGAGCCCTACCACTCGGCCACATGGATTCCCATATGACCAAGGACCGAAGGAAAAGGGGCGCGCACCTGATTTGGGTTCTAAGTGGGTTTTTAACTATATAATTTTATTTTTAAATTATTTAGGCCTGGTTTAATGGGATTTTGCCCATTTTTTGAGGATCTGGAGCCCAGATTAAGCCAAATTTTGGGAGGAAGTTGGGATGTGACCCCCAACTCAAATTATTTTTAAATACAACCTTTATTCCATGGAAAAAAAGTTCAAAACAATAGAATGATGAATAATTTGTGAAGACCAAGCCATTTTTATGCAGGGAAGCCATGAGAGTAGCTGAGCTTTGGAGGCCATTTCTGGGAGTGCTACTCCACCTTTTTCATTGTCATCTGTTGCATTGATTTTTTGAGACAGAGAAGAACAGTGTTGTGTTAGTCATAGAACAAATTGATGTAATTTTGATGTATATTTTGAGAATTGGAGATTAATAAAGAATCCTCCCCCACTGAGACAAAGGCCCAGATACGTAGGCAAAGTTGTCGAACTCCGTTATAAACTTCTGGTGTCCTGAATCTTCTTATGGTTTGTTGTTTTTACTTCTTATGTGCTGAAAATTCTATTCTTAAGCTTCTTCTCTTTCTTATTAAGTTTTAACTGGTAAAATTATCCATGCAACATACTTAACCAAGTCATTTAAAATATGATTTTGGATCAAGTGGTATCAGATTAGATTGACATTTGGTTTTTTTGAGTATGCATGATTACCAGGGAAAAGTTAATTCATGGTGAAGGAGATATTTTAGAAGGAGATCCTTAGATTGGATCAAGAAAAAGGAGAAGATGGCATCTAAAGAAGGACTTTCTCAACACGAAAGATAGATTCAAAGAACTTTCTTTTCCATGTGGGAGATGGTAAAAGTATTGTATGATGATCACATGGAATGGAATAGACTTGTTCAAGGGGAATATTCAAATCAAGACAAAATTGAAGAGGGATAAGACCCTCCAAAACCTCCTCCTTCACCTCCTTTATCTCCATCTTCTTCTTCTTCAAGTACAATTTCAAATTCTACCTATGCAAGAAAACATTCTCATTCCCATAAACATAAGCCTGACATGCCATTACTTAAACTTGATGTGAAATTCGAGTTTCCCATGTATAATGGAGAAGTTAATGCTGAGAAGCTTGATAACTAGGTCAGACAGATGGACATATCAAAGTGAGAAGATGACATATGAAGAAGGAATTTCTCAACATAAGAGAGAGTTTCAAAGAACCTTCTTTGCCATGTCGGAGATGGTAAAAGTGTTGTATGGTGATTACTTGGAACAGAAGAGACATGTTCAAGGGAAATATTCAAAGCAAGACAAAAGTTAAGAGGGAGAAGACCCTCCAAAACATCCTCCTTCACCTCCTTCATCTCCATCTTCTTCTTCTTCAAGTACAATTTCAAATTCTACTTATGCAAGAAAACATTCTCATTCCCATAAAAATAATTCTGGCATGTCATTACTTACACTTGATGTGAAATTCGAGTTGCCCATGTATAATGGAGAATTCAATGCTATGAAGATTGATAACTGGGTCAGACATATGGAGGTATATTTCACTGTGAAACAAATCAATGATGAGGAAACCAAGATCAAATTGGCATCGCTTCTTCTTGCAAGCACAACACTCATCTGATGGCAGAGTAAGTTGCAATATGGTACTCATCAAATTGGTATTGTATTCCCATCATGGAAAGATTTTATTTTTTCACTTAGAAAATAGATCTATCCTTTGGGGTATAAGGAGAAGGCTTTAATTGAATGGAAAAGTATTTAATTAAGAAAAGAACAATCGGTGCAAGAATACACAAATGAATTTCGTAAGATGGATTTGATGTTAAATATTCCTACACATATTCATAATATTGTGTTTATGTTTGGACCTAATAATCTTGATGAGGTTTATGTTCAAGCAACATATATTGAAGCAGGAAAAACTGGAGTTGGTGTATTAGGGGAAAATCATTTTTAAAGAAAGAAGGCAAAGGCAAAGGGAATGTGAATAAAGTAAACTCATCTACAATGAAGGAAGAGAAGCTCTCTTGCAAGCATTGCAAGAAAAAAGGGCATAATGATGGACACTGCTGGAAATTGCATAGAGAGAAGAAACCAAAGAGGTTCAAAGAGAGGAAATGGAGGCAAAAACTTGTGGCAACGGAACAACCAACAGACTTTGGGTCAGATTCAGGTCATGAGACTAAAATCATAGCAGTTGGTTTGTCCGGTAAAATATGTGATGGTTATGATTCAAGAAGCAAATTATTTCATATAAGGGTCACTATGAAACATACCAAGATAAACAATTTGTTAGATAGCAGATCTCAAGCTAACTTAATTTCATAAGAAATGGTTAATAAATTGAGATTAAAAACTAAGATGCATCACAAACTCTATTCACTAAATTGGATAAGAAAAAATCACAAAATTTCCCATAACAAAGCAATGTGTCATAAAGTTTGCAATTACATCTAAGTTTGTGGATGAAGTAATATGCAATGTGGTACCACCAGAAGGATGTGTAATAGTCTTAGGTAGCCCTTATTTATATGAACCCAAATCAATCTTCTTCAGAGAACATAATCAATATCACTTAACTAAAGACATGACACAATATGTTGAGAATACTCATCATATCAAAGGGAATCAATCTCTTTTTACAATGGAACAATTAAAGAAGGAATCTTATGCAAGAAATACACCTATAATTGTACCAGTTGATCTTAAGCAAAGAAGTAAAATGGTTGTAGCATGTAGATCGAGCCATACTTTGCTTCAAGATGAGTTTTTTTTGTGCAAACCTGTAAAGAAGAACAGACATGATGGTTCATTTTCAATCATGTTTATGATATGGTTATCGCTGCTGATTTTTTCTACATGGATGGTAGTGGGTTCAGAAAGATGTGAACAAATGAAAATGGCTAACAATATGTGTTCAGTTATCATTGTTTTTTTTCAATTGAGTATGATGCGATAGGTGCACAGGACATATTTGATAGACAAAGGACAAGTGGGGAGGCCTATCCCACACTTGATGTCTGGTTAATATAATTTTCGAGGACCAAGAGATATCAATGGGGATGTGTGATCTGAATGGATCCAAAAAGGTAGAAACTTCAAATTTCTCAGATTTAGACGAAACCATCTCTGTCGTGTAATGCTCGTCATGTCGATTTCGACAGTATATTCTTTCTCGAAAATGGCCTCTGTATGCGAAAGATATCACGTTCTGAAGTTTTCTCCAAATAATCAATATGTCAAAGGTCAAAAGTCAACAGTCAAAGGTTGTAAGGTAGCTAGAGAGGTAGTGGGGGGCCCCAGAGGGCCCATAGTGATAATAGTGGAGGTCATTCAATGTAAGGTGGACTAGGTCCACTATATTATTAAATAAGGCCCACTATGGTAGTTAGATATAATAAATGTAAGAGGACTTCTTAGAAGGTTCTACTTCTAGAAGATTCTTCCTCTAGAATGTTCTTAGGTGATGGTAGCACTATATAAAGGGGTTCAAGCAATGTAATGAGACATGAAGATAAGTATTGTGTTTGGAGCGATAGCTCAATAGGAGGATGCCCCCTCGAAGAGGCAAGTGAACAGGAGAGGATCCCTTCCATAATATGATCCATTGTATGGTGTTGCCCTACCTCAAGGGTTTGATAATAATATTGTGTGGTTTCTTCTATCTTGATTTGTAGATCTATTGTGTATTCAGTATTTGTGGTGATTATATTTGTATATCTATATTGGATCTTAACAAGTGGTATCAGAGCACTTTCCAGGGCCGGAGTTGTGGGCAACTATTTTTTATTTTTGCAGATTTTTTTTCGGAGA
>JASDQU010249808.1:0-16456 GCA_032191745.1 Picea mariana | reverse complement strand
TTGGAGATTCGGTCACCTGGGTTGTTCTTACCATCACCCGATCTATCAGTTGGCATATTTATTAGGGTGATTGGACACTTTTGGTAGCAGGGCCGAATTATCTAGGGTTTCAGTCATCTAGTGGGGCGCACCATTCGGTGGGGGATTTCAGATCTACAGAGATTGAGAGGGATCTTGGAGATTCGGGCACCTAGGTTGTTCTTACCATCACCCGATCTATCAGTTGGCATATTTCTTAGGGTGATTGGACACTTTTGGCAGCAGAGCCAAGTTATTGAGGGTTTCAGCCTTCTATTGGAGCGTGGCATTCTTCAGCTGGAGAGTTTGGCATTCAGATCTGCTTGTATTGATCTTCATTTCTTATTCAGCCTTTGGAGGCATATTTTGTATTAGCGGGAGCATTTTGTAGCAGCTCTTATCTATTGTCTATCTTCTTGGCCATCTGTTGATCATTCCAGATCGGCATCTTCATTTTAGCAGGTTTCTCTATTTTATGAATAAAGAAGAATTGAGATGGTTTGGCTTGTCTATCTTATTGCATATGGTTGAGGTATGTTCCATGGTTATCTCTTTTTGTTATTTGCTGCATACACACATATAAACAAATCTAAAAAGTAGATCAACAAAGTGTTTGATGAAATACCTCACTCAGAAAAAGTTTTAAAAAGACACCAAAACAGTGATGATCCTTGCATAATGGCTTGGGATCATTACAAAAGTAGCCATGTATGCCAAAAATAAAATATGTCAATGGTATTTAGACAGTGGATGTTCTAAACACATGACTGGAGATCAAAGAAAATTTCTCAAATTAAAGAAAAAATAAAAAGGAAGTGTTACCTTTGGAGATAATGTGTCAACCAAAATACTAGGCAAAGGAAATGTTGGCTTGGGGGATAACAAAGTCAAAGTAGAAAATGTACTTCTGGTAGAAAATATGAAGCCTAATCTCCTAAGTGTAATTGAGAAATGTGATCAAGGTCACATGCTTACCTTTGATTCTCAGAAATGTGAGATCATAAGAGAAGATATTGGGAATCTAGTGGCAGTTGCACCAAGAACATCCAACAATGTGTACACCATTGACATGGAAGAAGAAGAACAATGTTGCTTAGGTCAAGAATATGAAAGCTAGTTATGGCATAGAAGGTTGGGACATATGAGCTTTGAAAAAATAATCAAAGACAATAAGAAGGAAGTAAGGGATCTCCCAAAGGTTATAAATACTTCAAACCCTATTTTTAAAAATTGTCAAATAGGGAAGTAGACAAAAGAAAATTCTACATCAAGACCCTTGGAGCTTGTTCACACTAACCTATGTGGTCCTAAAATAAYGAAGAGTATACATGGAGAACATTATTTTATGTTGGTCATTGATGACTACGCAAGGATGACATGGGTATACTTTCTGAAGGAAAATTCATAAGCTTTTGAGAAGTTTAAAGCATACAAAGTCTTTGTAGAGAATGAAACAGATCTCAATATTAAATGTCTGAGATCAGAMAATGGAGGAGATTTCACCTCTAAATATTTCATTAAGTTTTGTGAAGATCATGGAATCAACARACAAATTTCATCTCCCAGGACTCCTCAATAGAATGGAGTGGTTGAGAGGAAGAATAGAACTGTCAAAGAAGTTGCAAGAACCATGTTGAATGAAGCTAAACTTCCTGATAATTTTTGGAGAGATGCAGTATATGCAACAATTCACATACTCAACCGAGCACAAATGAGACCCAACCATGACAAAACACCTTATGAATTATGGTTTGGTAGTTCATCATCTGTAAAACACTTCATAGTCTTTGGAAGCAAGTGTTACATCAAGAATGATGAGGATAATCTAGGGAAATTTGACCCAAGATCAGATGAAGATATATTTATAGGATACTCATCTAACAATAAAGCTTACAGATGATACAATCTAATACTACATAAAATAGTGGAGAGTGCAAATGTAAATATATATGATCTAAAGTTAAGAAAAATCAAACACCGGAACATACCAAAATATGATGATGAAGAGGATGGAGAATCTCAAAATGAAGAAGACGTTGAAGAACCTCAGAAAAATGAACCCCACACTGATGAAGAAAATGATGAAGAAACCCCCTTGCCAAAATCTCCATCAAAAAGGGTTCAAAAGAATCATCTTGAAAGCCAGATTATAGGTGATAAGAATGCAAGAGTAGAAACAAGAAGGAAACTCACTTTTGACTCAGAACAAGCAATGTTTCCTCTGATTGAACCTAAGTCATTTAAAGAAGCCAACAAAAGTGAAGAATGGATAAAATAAATGAATGAAGAACTTGAAGAAATAGAGATGAACCAAACTTGGGAACTAGTTCCAAGACCCAAGGACTAGAATGTGGTGGGAACTGAGTGGATATTCAAGAACAAACTCAATGAAAATGGGAATATCATAAAGAAAAAAGCCAGATTAGTATGTAAAGGGTATTCCCAATTAAAAGGTATTGACTTTGAAGAAACATTTACCCAATTAGCAAGACTAGAGGCCATCAGAATTTTCCTTGCATTTGCATGCTTCAAAAACTTCAAAAACTATCAGATGGATGTCAAGTCAACATTCTTGAATGGAACACTACAAGAAGAAGTATATGTTGAGAAACCAAAAGGATTATTGTTAACAAAAAATAAGGACTATGTGTGCAAGATAAAGAAGGCTCTGTATGGTCTGAAACAAGCCCCCGGAGCATGGTTCTCAAGGCTTGATCAATACCTACAAAAACAAGGATATAAGAGAGGGACTACTGACAGGAACCTATACATCAAAATTGAGGATCAAAAGACGATTGCTGTGGTGGTATATGTAGATGATATCATATTTGGAAGTAATCTTATTGTACTAAGTAGAAAGTTTGTCACTGAAATTCTAGAAGAAATTGAAATGTCTATGCTAGGAGAATTAACCTTCTTCTTAGGTTTACAAGTCACTTAAATAGAGAAAGGAATATTCATTTCCCAAGATAAATATATCAAGGAAATGATAAATAAATTCCAAATGGAAGACAATAAACCTATGTGCACTCCCATGCTCACTGGATGTAAACTAAGTCTAGAATATGACTCACCAAAAGTGGAACAAAGTATGTACAGGTCAATGGTTGGAAGCCTACACTATACAATAGCAACAAGACCTAACATTATGCAAGTTGTAGGATTGGTGGGGAGGTTTCAATTTTCACCCAAGGAATGTTAGTTAAAATTAGTGAAGATAATATTTAAATACCTCAAATCTACCTCTGATTTTGGACTATGGTATCCAAAGAAGAAGGACTTTACACTGAATGCATACACTAATGCAAATTGGATTGGCAGTATAGATGATAGGAAAAGCACTAGTGGAGGAGCATTTTGTCCTAGTAGAATTCCTGGTGGCATTTCTAAGTAAGAAACAAATATCCATATCACTCTCCACAACAGAGGAAAAATACATTGTTTTTGCATCTTGATGCACACAAGTGCTCTGGATGAAACAAACATTAGAAGATTTACAAGTGAAATATGACCATCCCATTACTATTAACTGTGGTAACACTAGTGCCATAAATATCTCTAAAAATCATGGAATGAATTCTAAAACCAAACACATCCAAATCAAATACCATTTCTTAAGAGATCAGGTTGCTCAAAGAGTGGTGAAAGTTGAGTATGTGGACACAAAAGAACAAATTGCAGACATTTTTACAAAACCCTACCTAGAAATAGATTTGAAAATATAAGAAAAAAGTTAGAAGTAACCTCCATACCTCATTAAAATATTCAAACCAATATATGACTAGGGGAGCATCAGTTGAAGGGAAGAATCACCTCAAGGAAATAAAAAAAAAAATACCCCCTATGTCATTGTTGTCAAAGGGGGAGAGATAAAGAATAAAAAAGGTCAAAAAATCAAAAATACCAAATACATTCACAAAGGGGAGTAACATTGTTTTACTAAGGTTTCCATCAAAAAAAAGGGGGGGAGAGAAATAGAGAGTGTTTCCATCAGTGACAAGGGGGAGAATGTTGGATCAATGTTTTCATTGATGTCAATCAGAGAATCTCGGATGCAGTGAGAATGTTGGATATCACGTTTTATGAATGATCATTGATGTCAACAAAGGGTCCATATAGTTCATAAGATTATAACTCTGTTAATATACCCTGTTACACTATGTAAATGAAATAAACTACTAAGGATGTACATCAAACCCCAAGAAGCGAGGGAGAACATGCTAGTTGTGACTCTAGACTTCTAGAAGGAGCACGTGTCATTCCTCACTATCTAAGCATTGGAGAGATGATGATAAGAAGCACATATCCACTCTCATACTTTAAGTGTACAATGAGGTTAAAAGAATAAAATCTTTCTGATTTAATTGTAATAAATAAATAAAGTGAAGTTATGTAAAAGAGAGGTGCATGTGAAAAAGTAGAAATTGAAATAAATAAATAAAGTAAATTTACGTAAAAGGGAGGTGCATGTGAAAAAGTAGAGATCGGAATAAATAAAAGTAAGATAAGTTACATAAAACGTGTGAAAAAGTAGAAATTGAAATAAATAAATAAAGTAAAGTTATGTAAAAGAGAAGTGCATGTGAAAAAGTAGAAATTGAAATAAATAAAAGTAAGAGAAGTTATGTAAAAGAGAGGTGCACGTGGCTTCAAGCCCATGGTTTTGGAAACCCATGGTATTTTCCCATGGTATGTGAAAAGAAAAAAGAAAAAAAAAAGGTTATAAATTAAGTTAACCCAATAAAAAATACAACTATAATTAAAAGGCCTTCACGTAGATTTATGAATAAAAATAAAAGAGAAATAATATTGTTTTAAGATAAACATTGTTTAATCAGAAGGGTGCAATGTTTCAATGTAAAAAAAACACATTGAGTCAAAATCACACCCCTTAGAAGACTATATAAATGAAGATTTATGAAGGAAATAAAGTGCCCATGTGGCCTACATTGAATATCCAATACGAGTATAGAGTCCAAGGAAGTAAAGAGAAGATATTTATGTGACAAGGGTGGAAGGGAGGAGCTAGGAAGGACTAAGTGTATGTTGTTTATTAAAGTTGAATACCAGGAAGTTGGTGCTTCCTAAGGGTTGGATCCCTAAACAAGGGATTTGGTGCTTCTTAGGGTAGGATCCCTAAAGAAAAGGAGTTTTTTCTTCCTAGGGTTGGATCCCTAAACAAGGAAGTTTGTGCTTCCAAAGGGTTGGAGCCCTGAACAAGGAGATTGGTGTCTCCCAATTATCACTGTAACTTGTTTATATTATAATAATTTGATATTCACTTGTACTGGTATTATTCAATTGTTGTCATTTAAAGTTATTAAATTTTTAATTAATTAATACTCATTCACCCCCCCTCTCAGTATTGACCTAGATTTCAACACCCAGTTGGGCTCCCACTATGTGAGGTACTGAGACAAATGTGGCCCTTTTAGATGAACTCTTTAATATAACATTTTATTTGTTCAATAAGATTTCTTTGGTGAGGGTTTTTAGTTAGATTCGGAAAAAACACAGTTTCGTTGATGGATTGTCGATGTTTCAGATCCATATCAGGATCCATCTTCAAGACAAGAAGCCTGTGTTATGATTTAAGAGAGACGCTTCCTATAAATGCTAAATGGATAGAGGAGAGCTTAAAAGTTGGCTGGGAAGAACCCTAATTCATCATTAATTAATTAAGTTCTTTTATAAAGTTTTATTTTAAGTTATTCGAATTGTTATTTTATAATTAGTTCTTAGGTTTATTATATTATTTGGACTTTTTTAAAATGCTAATATTGTTTATTATTTACAAGGCTTTTTAAAAATTTTGTATTTTTAATGAGAGTATTCTTCATTCTATAGAAGAGAGAGTCTATAGACAGGTCCATTAGGTAAAGTATCACTAGGTATAAAATTAATTTGATTCTTTACCTAGCAACATAGAGGCACCCTTGTATTTGAAGAGAAGATATCTCTATATTCTTCCATTATATTTTCCACCTAATTCTATTGTGTATAGAGACCCCATGTGTAGACCATGGTGGCCATAATGATATTCCATTCACCTTTTGACCAAATCATGAAGAGAAAAAATATCCCAGTCTGAGAGATTACATTCTTGCATTGGTTTAGTAAGATTAAGGAAACTATAGTAATTATAACTACCTTTGTTACCTTGTAGAATTGACCTCCCAAAGTAATAATGACAGTATGGGGCCTAGATTTGTAAACAACATGATGTTTCCACATATAGGGTTGCCCTAAAGGAAAATCAAAAACTTGAAGTGGGGAAACATCACACATTATCTCATCTTTGAAGGAATTGATGCCATA
Source organism: Picea mariana (assembly GCA_032191745.1). NCBI lineage: Eukaryota > Viridiplantae > Streptophyta > Pinopsida > Pinales > Pinaceae > Picea > Picea mariana. Next base: position 10,120 of record JASDQU010249808.1, on the reverse strand, counting down.
GGGTAGCCAACAATGTTAATTTCCATGAGTGTCTCATCCTCGGCTCAACTAACTAATGTTTTATGGATAAGGGTGTGACATTGTCAATGAATTAAACCTTTTATTGACCTTGGTTGATATAAGGTTATTCCAGATACCGTTCTCAACAATGGAATGTAGTGTGTTCCCCTTCACCACATCTATGAATGGAAGAGGAACTCACCTTTTTTAGGCTCCTCTGGTTCTTCTAATTGGATTTGTGTGCTTGGTAGCACTGGTTCCTTCATCAATGATATTCTTTCTTTTATTTGGATCTAAATCAAAGTTCAAAACATAGTTTGATCCAATGCTTTCTAGTTTTCTAGTAATGAATAATTCAAGTGACATTTGTTAGTGTTGTTCCAAGGGATTTTATGGAACTTGTACCACTTTCCAATGTCCTTTTTTTACTTCTGATTACCCTTATTTTCCTCTAGCTTGGACTAGTTTTCTTGAGTTTGGATATCCTTCCTCCTTCCTTAATCAATGAGTTAGGGACACCTTTTCCATGCTTATACTATTATCAATTTGTAGACCCAAACTTTTACTTATTATTCTTCTTAAAACATTTCTCAATTTTGATAGCATATAGATAAGAGTCTCCTTGTGAGGAGACTCCTAGGAACTCCATATTTGATTAGATGTACCTATGTAAGCCACTAGATTACTTCAAACCCAAGTTCCTTTTGGAGTCATTGATACCCAAAGTTGAGCACAAGGTATGGAAGATATTGGTGTAATCTAACACCAATCGGTCTCTCTTCTAGCCAAAATTTGTCTATCTTGTGTATGTGTCATCATAGTTTCCAAAACGGTATAATTCCTCCTAGAGGGAATCAAAAAAATCTTCCCAAGGTGAGTTTTTTCCTAAATGTTGTAGACTCATCTCTAGCAAGTCTCTCCTAATAATTGTCCCACCAATGATTAACATGGGGAAGGGACTTAAGGAGTGAAAAGGTGATATTTTCATTGTCAGAATTTTTTTGAATAGAGTAATAACTTTCTAACAGATTTAACCATCTCTCCAAATAATATTTTTCTATCTGGCCTTAAAATAATAGAATTTCAAAGTTAGCTTGTATCTTGAAGGGCGTCACACATCCAAAATCACTGTTTGTTGAAAGCATATATACCACCATTGGTAGTTGTTGAAGGATTTGGGTGAATTATCCATCATTTTGTTCCTTTTTCATGTGAGGGCCTCCATGAAAAATAACTCAATAGGATATCATTCTTTGTTATCTCTCTTTCTTTCACCATGAGAGGTTGATTGGGCCTAAGAGGTTGGTCTTCCCCAAGTTCAGTTAGTTTGATACCCAACTCCATATGCCCTGACCTTAGTGGGGACATGCATTTAGAAACAAAAAATAATATACTCTCTCTCTCTCTCTCTCTCTCTCTCTCTCTCTCTCTCTCTCTCTCCAAGTATTATAAGAATATGGGGGAATCTCATTAGCCCCAACCTCACTTTTGGTCAAGTCACTATAGGATACCAAACTCTCTTATGATTGGTGGTTAACACTATCCTCCATCCAAGTATTCTAGGAAGATGGGGGAATCCCATGAATATTTCCCTTGCAGGGGTCATATTTGATATAAGAGGATCCTCAGGTCCAAAAAATTCTCAAAAATAAAAGTTCTCAGAATATAACAAAACCAACTCCATTGTGTTTGTCTCGTCGCACTGATTCTGACGATATATTTACTTTCTCAAACGGACACCGTATGCGAAAATTATCACGTTCTGATCAAATTCCCAAACACGTAAAAAGTCAACAGGAAAAACGTCAACTCTGACCTCAGCATGACATCATGATGATGTGGCATCGTCTAGAGGTGAAACATGGCAGCTGACCATATAGGGACGTGTCAAAGGAGTGGCATGTTGACTGGGTAGTTGTGGTAGATATGGTCCAATCATCAATTGAAAAGTTTCACCTGGTGGGCGAATTAAATGGTGCCACGTGGCCCAGTCATGGGCTTCCACATGGCACCCCTGCATTGGTTCATTGTTGTAAAAAGTTTTTTGGACTCCACCAAAGTCAAACCTACGACCTCTAGGTGTGGGAAGCGCCTTGGTAGGGTCAGGCTACCATCCCACTCACAATGGTACTTATTATCCAAAGTTCAAATTAAATATTTGAACTTACCGTGAAGTTTGGGCGGAGGAGGAAAGGGATGGAGTATAACACTCGCGGTCTTGTTACATCCATACACCCACATAATCAATACCAATGCGTATTCACTCTGCGATAAGGCTACGAGCATGAGACCACTAGACAGGGAACCACCACCATATGACCAGAAGCAGTGACCACGGTCGCGGCCGATTGGTGGGGGTCTATCCGTCTAATCGGGCCCTCGGTTCCTTTGCTTGCACCATATGACCAACAAATAAAAATGGAGGGGCCAGCGTGTAGCACCTTGTGGGTTGGTGCTTGGCCATATGGATCATATGACCTGGAAAAAGGGGCCCACGCCATCCTTTGGGGGATTATTTTGATTTTTGTATATCAGAGTGGTTATTTTGCTATAGTTTTGGCCCAGATTAGGCCTTTTTAGAGATTTTTTGACCATTTGGAGAGGGATTTGATCCCAAAAAGAGGCTAGATCTTTGTGGGAAGTTGGGATTCCATAATTGAGCCTAAAAAATATATAAATCTTGACCTTTAATCTTGTGAGGGTACTTTTGTATTTCAGGGAATGTGAAGAGCAGCTTGAGCTAATGGCCCATTTCTCATGTTTTGAGGGGCATTGATTCATGTTTTGAGAGGAGATAGTTGAGGCATATGTGCATCTGTGAAAGGGGGTCTTGTAAAATATATTAGAAGCCTATTTGTAATAGAAAATAACAATTGTAAAGAGAACTTGAGCATTAAATATCAATAAACCTCCACTTGGAAGCGGGCCCAGAGACATAGCCACACATTGGTGAACTCCGTTAACAAGTTTTTTGTGTCTATTTATATTTCTTATTTTTGTTATATTCTCTTATTTGCAACATGGTTAATGATGATTGAACTCCTTAATCATTCATGAGCATCAAGTTAATGTCGTTTTGTTATTAATACCTTTTATTTTTGGATCAAGTATTTTGGTATCAGAGCTTTGGTTGTGTTGGAAGGTTTAACAAGTGCATTATTGGATGATCACAAGATCCAAATCTCGGAGAGGAGAAGGATCATTGGTCGAATTTATTTTAGAGATAGAACGAGTGTGGAGGAAGAAAAGAATGGCAACCGAAGAATAAACTTCTCCACGAACTAGAAAGTTCAAAGAAGCATTTTTATCCATGTCAGAAATGGTCAAGGTGTTATATGATGATTTCTTGGAGAGAAATAAACCTTTTCTAGGAGAACCTTTTACAAAGGAGAAAAGTGAAGCCAAAGGAGAATCTTCAAAGCCTCCTCCTTGACCACCTTCTTCTCCTTCTTCTTCAAGTTCTTCTTCAAATGTTAGTTCTCATTCTACTACACATAAGCATAAGTCGGACATGCCATTGTTAAATCTTGATGTTAAGTTTGAGTTGCCTTTGTATGATGGGGAACTAAATGCAGAAAATTTAGATAATTGGATAAGACAAAATGAAGTATATTGCATGATATAGAAAATCATAGATGAGGAGACTATGATCCATCTTGCTAGTCTCAAGATGGGAGGAACCACCCTTGTGTGGTGGGAAAGAAGGACAAAACAGGATCTTAAAAAGTTTGGTAAGACTCTCTCTTCATGGCTCGATTTTACATCTGCTTTATGAAAGAAATTTTATCCTCTATCTTATATGCAACAAGCTATTATGTCATGGTAGAACTTTAGGCAGTTAAAAGGACAAACTGTTCAAAGTTATACACATGAGTTTCGAAAAAGAGATTTATTTTTGGGAATACCATTGGATACTCAAAAGACATTGCTTAAGTACATAGGCGGTTTTCCTAGTTATTTACGACATACCATTCTTATGTTTAATCCAACTAGTTTAGATGAGGTGTGTGTACAAACGACTCATCTGGAATCTAGAGGTAAGAATGTAAATTTTGATTTTGTAAAACCATTTAAACCTACTGAAGGAAAATTCAAAGGCAAGGGTAAAGAGAAGTTTAAAGGAAAGAAGTATAATACATTGAAGAAGGAAAAACCTACATGCACTCATTGTAAGAAAGAAGGCCATAGTGAGGATTGTTGTTGGATCCTTCACCCGGAATTGAAACCAACAAAGTTCGAAAATAAAGGAAAGTCAAAGACTATTGCAACAACTCAAACAAACTTGGGGTCTGATTTGGGAGATGAGACTAAGGTCACAGTCACAGGAATCAAAGGTAAAAATTCTGAAGCTAGTACAAGTTCTTCAGTTCAGTCTTTAAAATTTGATAATGAAGTTGATGAGATCAAGCGAACAAAACTTTTTCACATAAGAGTAATTTCCAAACATACAAAAATTGATACTCTATTTGACAGTGACTCACAAGTGATGGGTGTTATATATGCACTAAAAACATGCGAAAAACCCTCAATTAAATTGTCAACCCAGGGTAAGTAAACTTAGAGTTGTAGAAAAATATATGCCAAAGGTAGAAGGATGGTAGGAGTATAATCTAACTAATGAAGGTATCTATCTAAGGCTAATCTACTCAAGAAAAACATTCTAATGAACAAACCCTACTAAGCAAATTGAAACTAAGTAACCTAAGTACTTTTGGGCCAAGGATCGATGGATAGTTCCTAAGAAAGCAAGTAAAACCCTATGTAAAGAAAACTAGTTCAAGAATAAACAAAGGCAAACTGCTAAGCATAATAAGCAAATGACAAAATAAAACTTCTTTAACTTGCCAACCTACATTCAATGAGCAGCTACCCTATGAAAGAAAATAAATAAGCAAGAAAAGGCACCTAACTAACCTATTAAAGAAAATAAACAAGTAAGAAAAGACACCTAACTAACCTACTAAAGCAAAAGACAAGTAAGTAAAGGCACCTAACTAACCTACTAAAGAAAAATACAAGTAAGCAAAGGAAACTAACTACTGCAAGCAATCAAAGTAAAACTTCTCATTGAACAACTATCTGGCCTAAGAGGCAAGTGGACTAAATGCTTAATCCAAAACTATTTCTAATGCATGAAAGGAAATCTAAGAGGCAATTGGACTAAATGCTCAATGCAATGCATGAAAGGAAATCTATTCTATTGAAAGAAAGAAAGACTAACAACTGATTCTTAATCTATGACAAACAAACTACTATCTAATATATCAAAGCAAAGTCTATCTATCCTATAGCAACAAATAAGACTATTTTCTAAAGTATGAAAGAAAGAAACTATATCTATGAAAGAAGGAAAACTATCCCTTTTAACCTATGACAATTCAAATATAATGTTCGTGGTTGTGTGAATGTCTTCGGTGTCAGATAATATCTCGATGGCACTTGAAAACAAAGGACAATTCCAATGGTATAAGCTCAATACTAATCTCAATGCCAAAATGAAAGGTATGGATTAGACAATCCAATGAGAATTTAGCCATGACAAAAATAATGTTAAATACCCTGGATATTCATGTATAAACCATCAACAACATAACGAGATCATCATTATTTAACTAAGAATTTTAATTTCATTTTAATTCTAGGAAAGGAAATTGTGTAAAACAAAACTATGCTATGTCTACTCTAACCATTCAATCTACAGTAAAAAAATCCTTAAAAATAGAAATTTAAAACATGACATTAAAAAGTAAACTAACAATTATATTAACCAACAACTAGCTGAGCCAATTATACATAAAAATGAAATAAGCAAGCTATGATTAAAAACTGAAATTGATCCTATCCATCCATCAAATCCTTGTCAAAGAAAGCTCAATTAAAAACTTTGTTCTATCCTAATTAAAACTCTGTTTTTAAATTTAATTCTAACAACATAAAATAAAACGCAGTCTAATATCTAATTGCACATGGGGTTAGTCTATGAATTTTCAAATTCGTCTCTATCTATCAGTCAATGCATATTAACACACACCTTTATACCAACCTGCAAAAGAAAATTAAAACAGTTAAATTACAACAACAAATTAGATAACAAATAAATGAAGGAACAGTTCATGTACAGGAAAAGACGTCTAAGCTATGAAATGCATAAATAACACAGAGAACAGTTACCAGACTATTGATGGGCCCCCCAGCAAGTCATGGTCACTCCTCAAACGCACACCACGAGCTCAGCAAAATGATTTCACCATTAAAACTTGAAAAACGCAGTCTTATACAATTCTGGCAATTAAAAAAATGCAAAAACAGAAGAAAACGTTTTTATCTCTATCCTCTACTTTGTCTACTGCTCCTTAGCTATTGTATGACCACCATGGTGGTATTTATAAGATTTACAGACTAAGTGGATGACCACAAGAGGGTCGAACCACTTCTAAAATTGGCAAATTTCATTAAATGATGCTCTAACTGATAAAACGGAGCGAGCCAATAATCGCCCTCTTGAACAACTGAAACTGAGTTGTCAGAAGCTTAGTAGCTAGAGGGGGAAATCATGAACAAAACCCATGTGCCCGATTTTCCCATCACTGGTCGCCAATAACTTAACTGCCAAGTCACCCTGTGCTTTTGTGCAATACGCAGTGCTGGACAGAGTGTCGGATCGAGTGTCGAAATGAGTGCCAAATCAAGTGCCGGAACTAGAAACATAGTGCGTGTTTTCCCTGTAACACCAGAAAAACATGAATTAGCTCTTGGAAGTCATAAAACATGATGAATTATACTTGATACAATCATTAAACATGAATTATACGTACCTTATGTCGATCATACTGTTTTATCACAAAATTCTTCAAAAAGCTCCTTTAAAAGATGAAAAACACATATGTACATGCGGAAAAAGTGTATAATAACCGTCATAAAAGTGACATATCTCGGGCCCAACAACAAGTAAACTTGATATCAAAGACAATTGTTAAAAAGTTGGGATTAACTACTAAACCTCATAAGAAAACATATCCTTTAGGATGGATTCATAATGATAATCCGTTGCAAGTGAATAGGCAATGTGTCCTTTAGTTTTCTATCAATTCACAATTTATAGGTGAGGTTGAGTTAGATGTGGTTCCTCTAGATATATGTGGTATTGTACTTGGGAGTCCATATATGTATGATATAAAGGAAATATTCTATCGTGAAGACAATAAGTATCAATTAACTAAATATGTAAAATAATATGTTGTAAGGGCTCATCAGAAGAAATTGAATCTATCACTAATCAACTCAGGGAAAATGAAGAGAATTGTAAATGTCAGCAAAAGATACTTACTGATGGTTGTAAAGGCAAAGGAAACTGCCAGAATTGATACTTTTCAAGATTGTGATACAAAGTTGAAAGATGATTTAGTTAGAATTGTTTCTAACTATGATGATATGTTTCAAGTCTCGAAAGGATTACCTCCAAAATGATAAGTTGAACATGAGATACAGTTGTAGCAGGATGTTCCTCTTTCTAACATTGGAATGGACAGGTTATCAATTTTGGAAAATGCAGAGATAAAGAAAAATGTACAAGATTTGATTGAACAAGGGGTCATAAGACCAAGTGCTTCTCCATGTGGGTCACCTATCATCCTGGTGCCAAATAAAGATGGCACGTGGCACATGTGCGTGGACTTTCGAGCCTTGAACAAGATCACGATAAAAAAACGTTACCCTCTTCCTCGCATTGATGACTTATTAGATCAATTGAAAAATGCGGTTTATTTTACTAAGTTAGACTTAAGAAGTGGTTACCATCAAATCAGAGTTGTTGAACAGGATATATGGAAAATTTCTTTTAAAACAAAACATGGATTATTTGAATGGTTAGTGATGCCATTTGGACTTACTAATGCACCTGCTACTTTTATGCAGGTAATGAACGATAGATTCAAGCCATTCATTGATGATTTTGTAATAGTCTACTTAGATGATATTCTTATTTTCAGTAGGACCAGGGAAGAGCATGTCCAGCATGTTAGGCAGATGCTTTTAGTGTTACAGAGAAAGAAACTTTTTGTAAAGTTGTCAAAATGTGAATTTGAAAAAAATTCTCTTGTATATTTGGGCTACATTGTAGGGAGTGGAGAACTCAAGATTGATCCCTCTAAAGTTGAGGTCATTGTAAATTTTCCAAAGCCTACAAATGTAACTGAAGTAAGAAGCTTCATGGGAGCAAAACAATATTGGAGGAATTTTATTGCAATCTTCTCTCTAATATAGCTCCTTTACATGCGTTGACAAGTGTGAAAAGGGGATTCTAGTGACGAGGAAGCCAACAAAAGGGTTTCGACACTTTGAAAGTGAAGATCAGTACAACTCTTGTTCTGGCATTTCCAGATATCCAATAGTCTTTTGAAAGTGAAATCGATGCAAGTGACTATGCCATGGGGGCAGTGTTGATGCAGCACAAAAATCCCATATGTTATCATTTTGAGACCTTCACTACAATAGTAATTAACTATCCAACCTATGATAAATAATTGTATGCTTTAGTAAAAAGTGTTAAAAAGTGGAAACATTACTTAATGGGAAAAGAAACAATAATTCATATTGATCACCAACCATTACAGTATCTACAATCACAAACTAAGCTACAACAATCAAGGCATTTTAGATGGATGGAGTTTTTATAGCAATTTCATTTGGTCATTACATATAAGAAGGGAATTCATAATAAAGTTGTTGATATGTTATCAAGGCCCCCTAGTACAATTGCTACAATCCTTAAGCACAATTCAATTACTCATGAAAGTTACATCGAACAATATGTCGAGGACAAAGATTTTAAGGAAGTCTATGCAACTTTAATTAATGGTAAAAGAGTAGAAGAATTGAATTATCATATTAAAGACAATTTTTTGTATCATTTGGGAAAGTTATGTATTCCAGAAAGTGAAAGAGTCCATGTAATCAGGGAGGCACATACTTCTCTTATAGCAAGACATTTTGGTGTAGACAAAACAATTTCTCAGTTACAAAGGTTTTTTTATTGGCCTTGAATGCATGAAACTATGTCCAAGTATGTAAAAGTATGTACTATGTGTGCAATAAGAAAACCAAGTAACAGAAAGATAGGATTGTACACTCCACTTCCTATTCCTTCTAGACCATGGGAAAGTGTATCTATGGATTTTGTGGGGGGTTTACCTGTGTCTAGGAAAGGTCATGATTATTTGTATGTAGTTGTGGATAGGTTCAGCAAGATGTGTGTTCTAATTCCTTGTAAAAATAAAGTCACGATTGAACAAACAACACAAATGTTCTTTGAAAATGTATGGTTTCATTTTGGGTAACCTACTTCTGTTGTATCTAATCGAGACTCCAGGTTCATGGGGAACTTTTGGTCAAGCTTGTGGGAACTTATGGAAACCAAACTAAAGAAGAGCACATCATTTCATCCATAGATGGACGAGCAGACAGAAGTGGTGAACAGAATAGTAGTGCATTTGCTTCAGGCATATTTCAACAAACATCCTAAGCTTTGGGATGAACATTTGTGTTATGTGCAACATGCGTATAATCGATCCAAATATTCTTCTACTCAGAGATCTCCATTTGAAACATGTTTGGGATACTTGCCAAAATCTCCTTTGGATTTTATCTTTGGGAAAGACATTACAGAAGACAAACACAGTGATGTGGACAGGGATAAAAATTTCATTGAATGGATCCAGTTGATTCATCAGGAAGTACAGGAACAGTTGGAGAAAAGCCAAGCCAAATATAAGGCGAGACATGAAATGCATTGAGTTGATCATCAGTTCAAAGTGGGAGATCAATTTTGGTTATACATTAGCAAGTAAATATTGCAAGGAGAAGGTAAAAAGCTAAAACCAATTCATTATGGCCCTTTCAAAATTTTAGACAAGATTGGTTCTAATGCTTTCCGGTTAGAATTGCCTCCATATATGAAAATTTATTTAGTTGTAAATGTGTGTTGGATCATGTTGTCATTGATGCCAATGGTTTGATTGATTGATGTCATTGATTGATGTCAAGTGATTTATTGATGTCAAAGGATTGATTTATTGATGATTGATGTAATCTAATATGTATTGTCCTTGATGAGAATGCATAG
>JASDQU010249801.1:5497-16399 GCA_032191745.1 Picea mariana | reverse complement strand
CCTCTGCACTCCCCCACGTGGAAGAGTGTACATACTTCTGAGGTGTAAATACTTCATGGGGTATAAACACGGCTGAAAGCAAATGACCTCTAAATCAGGAAGATAATTAGGCTCCACAACCAACATATTTGAATTTGAAATGCTAGGTGGTGTGAGATCCTCTCCTTAAAATAGTCCAGATTAAATGTAATCAAATTGGATTCCTCTAGATCCATAGCTCCAATGGTTGAAAACATGGTTCTATGTTGACTTGGAAAGTTTTTTAGAAATTCGAGAGTTGACATAACACAAGGTTCTTGTGCCAAATATTCAACAATATTGTAGTTTTGGGTGGTGCAAACACTTGGATTAAAGGAAACTTTTCAAATTGTGCCCTTGTGTGGGTGCAACATTGTGTCAGAAATTGGCTTCTAAATTTGAATAGGGGTGGAAGATGGAGGAGGAGTCGATGTGGAGGCCTGATCAATAGCCTATCCATTGGCATGATTACCTGGAAGAGTGACATAATTATTTTCTCAATTCATTAAATTAACTACCTCCTTACACATATAGACCTGAGAGGTGCTTGAGGAAGCATCCCCATTGTGGGAATGAGCTGCATTTCCCCCTCATGGAGGGGAACGATTTTGTGCAACCAATTGTTGTTGCTGAACTAGGAAAGGGTCAGTCAATATTGTGTGTAGGGAGGTACCTTTCATAAATTTATTTAATTCCTCTTGAAGAGGAGAGTCTTTCATGTATTTTTCCTTCGTAAAAATAATGTAAGGAAACTTATATTTCCTATTCAGTTGAGTATCGGTAGTCTTTGTAGTATCCTGCTAGTTAGAATATTTATTCGATTTAACATTTTTCTTCTTCTTATCTCCGGGGTTCTAAGATGAAGTGGATTGGATTTCATTCACCTTAGAGGTTTGAGAAAGAGAAGAAGTGGTTTTGGTGTTCAAAATGGAACCTGGTTCCAAATCAAGTATTCTCGGATCATTTGACAGTCGAGGATCATGGGGGATCATATTGTAAAGTGTATCAGACTGGGAATATACCAAGTCCAAATATTGAGCAAAGATGATAGCCTGATCCTTAGTAACAACACCTCCCATGGAAACATCACAAGAAATGGGTGGCAATAGTGGCTTTGTAAACCAATTTGTGAGGATTTGGTCCAAAATTGGATCTTTAATCAACCATCACTACCACATCCACTCATGAATATGATTAGACATGTGGGTGGAATAGGATTGATGGAGTGAGTTCAAAAGATTTGTACATGTATCATATTGTATATGCAACTGGAAATTCATCAAGAAATCCATTGCAAGAGAATTAAAGTCGACAAAGGATTTATGCGATCAATAAATATACCATTTGGCTGCTGCACCTATAAGTATTCTCTGAAACATTCTTAGAAAAATGGAGTCATCCATAAAATAGTTTGAAGAACACCATAAATGGAAAGCCATAACATGATTGTTAGGATCTTCCCTAGGTTCTCCATTGAATTTTGGGATATCGAACGGTAATTTGGAAGGGATGGAGGGACAAAAAAAGGCATGTTGAATGGGATCATTTGTCAAATACGACATATATGGAAGATCTATTTTAGCCAAAAATTGAATATGTCGGTTATTGTGTGGATATTGGTGGTAACCATGTGGCATGGGAACACTAGTAGGACCATATCCAGGCTGCGAAGAGATGGAAAAATTAGATGGTCCTTCCATGTATGGCGGTTGACCTAAGGGTCTCCCCATGTATGGTGACTTCTTGGGTTGTCCACCCATGTCAGCTGGTTGTCCAGATTGTCCACCCATGTATTGTGACTGAGCATATGGCTGTCCTACATACTCAGTCTATTGACTTGATGCCCCCCCCATGTATTGCAGTTGGCCTGATGGAACTATGATATACTATGTTTGATGGGGTTGTTGTGTTGGAATAATGGGGTTTACGGATTGACAAGGAAAAGTTCCATGATGAGGAATTCCCTCCAGATTGGGTTGACCCCCCAAAGGGTTATCAACTCGTGGATATGGATGTCCAAGTTATAGGCCAGTGGAAGTAGGGATAGAAGGACTTGTAGGAGTGGCTTTCCCCCAGGATTGTTGATGTTGTACCCACATAGGAGTTTTACCCATGGCTGAAGGTTTCCCCCAAATAATTTTTTTTTCTCTAGTTGAAGGTTTCCCCCTAGTTAAAGGTTGACCTCCCATTGAATATTGACCTCCAATGAAGGGTGTAACTATTTTTAAATATGGAGAGGGAGGGTGAGTATATTGTGTAACTATGGTTGTGTGAATGACTTGACTGTTATCCATAATATTGATGGGATGACCAAGTAAATAACTTGGTGTGTGCATGTGTGGAAATAGTGAAACAAAAATATTACCTGACCCATGTGTGAAGGGATATGTATTCGCAAGTGGTTGTGTCGGGATTACTTGGGTCATCAATGTTCCTAGTAAATAAGAAGCACCAACAATATAAACTACATGAGTTGTCGATAGAGATAAATTTCCAAGTCTTTCTGGGAAACCAAAATTCAGTTGATTCATGCCAAAAGATCGCCTAGTGGCTGAACTAGATGATACATTGTAAGAAGAATAAGCATCAAGAAATGTCTATGATGGAATTTCAATGAGTAATGGTCCATATGGATTAGTTATAGGAGGATTTATTGGGAGGAAAATTCCTTCTACAAACATTGTAATTGGTTCTTCTTTATGGTTGTCACTTCCGAGAGATACACTCCCGACTTTAGAATGCATTTCCTCGTTAATAACTCCTTCGTTCAAAGGATTTATTTAATGTTAGTTAATTTCAGGATCGAGACATTGCATGCTGCGAGATATTCCTAAGGCTAACTATGAACCCTAAGAGAAACACACCTCCTAACAAAAATCTATAGGTAACCAACCAAGAAAACATTAGTTAAAGGATCTTCTGAAGACGAGATATCAAGATTCTAGCGAAGAAATAAGAAACAATTACTGCAACCTCCACTTGATATCCCTTCTCAGTGCCAACAACCATCGCTTTTGTGGGATCACGCTCCAAGGGCACTAAAATTGTGATACAATGCCTACCCTAGGTATCATGGGAATCCCCCCAAAGTCACCTTTGTAGATACCTAGGAAAGGAAAATAAGGTTACCAACTCATAGTTAACCTTCGGGCAGGTATAGTTGACAGTCATGACTGAACGTATGGGAAGGATATCAAAGTCCAAATATCTTCAAGAGAAATGAAGACAAGTAGACCAATAATATTCTTGAGGACCCTGAATAGATTCATGATTCACGAAGCACTGAGACCAAATGAAACTAGTGGTTTCTCAAGAAAACCCCCAATATACACTCGTTCCACTACGATTGATCAAGATTTGGAGGGGTAATATCCATTTCTATTTTGCACATGACCTTGTGCTTATCCCCTGTGTTAGAGGGGGTTCCTGTCTATGATTATACAAAAATTGGATTTTTCACTCTTTAGTGTTCTATAGACTGTTTAGTAGTCTTGGACGATTTACTCACTTTACCTAGTCGAAAGACCCTAATCCTATACTATTGTTGGTGTGCTAAAAACCGAAAATGCCTAGTGGATTTTATTAGCACGTGTTTGATTTTAAAGGGTTTTTACCCATAAGTTTCATGGATATGAAACTAATGGTGTGTAAGACTCAACTCCAATAGAATGAAAAATAATGAGATGCAATTCTTTCTTTTCGATGAATTCTATATATGGGAAGGATAAGAGTTCTATTCTTCTTAACACAAGAAAGTACTCAAATTTTATGCGACTTTTCAATTTCTAAGAGAAAGATGGTGCCAAACTATCAAGAAAATGTTTATGAAATGCAAATGCAAAAATAACTCTTTTCCAAACATGTATCAAAATTAATTTCCTAAGAATGCAATTTTTTTTTTGTTCGACTATGAGATATGAAAATTTTTCTTCTTCTTAACCTTCAAGTGAAATGAAAGAGATCGATGTTTGACACAAAGAAACCCAATTAAAAAAATAAACCAAATAAAGTGCACTAAAACAAACAGATGAGAACTGAAAGAAATCAAGTGTAAGAATGGACTTCACAGCTTGTTTAGTTAGGAACTCAAAAGATGTAAAAGAGAAAGAATACAAACAGTCTCGAAAATCCTAAAAAATGAGCAACAAGAATCAATATTCAAGGTTGGTTTGCATTAAAAAAGAGAGTACTAATGATAAATAAAGTGAGATATTTCAATGAAGACAAAAAGGGCTCAATACCAAACAACATTTGCAAATTCTAGTTGATGAAAACTTATAAAAAATCAAGCAATCTGAAAAGTTTGCGAGACAAATATTATAGAACTGAAAGTCAGGGTGAACCAAGGGATCTTTTTAACCCAAGGGGACCATACAATTTCACAACTAGGAGATGTTTGCAAACTCAAAGAAGGAAATGAAATGAGTGATGAATGTCAATTTATTAATCAAAACAAAGTCAAAGACAAACCAAAAGATTATGGGCCAAAATTCTTTTAACAACAGACTGATTAAAACAAAGCATAACCTCATGAAACCACCTAAAAGGAGATATTGGTGCCCCTGTTACCAATGAAACCAAGCACTATGGTTTTCCTTAGAAGGAAAAGGGGGAGCGCTAGTTAGGCAACTAGCACTCTGGTAACCACTGCAGGGGAGTGTTGGTTCTGAAAGTACTTGAAAAATGCACAAAAAAGATTAAACTCAATAGAGACTTAGTCAATGACTCTATAAATTCTTGATGAAGATGAGGAAAGGGGAAATAACTCAAAATCAAGCATAAAAAAAACAATATCTAATCACAGGAAAGGATTCAAGACGAACCAAAGGAAACACTAGTCAAATTCCATCCCCAACAGAGTTGCCATTTTTCTGTTATGAGAAATCTTACCCTGCGGGGTTAAGCTCCCCTTTGGACCAATACCCCTAGTTCTTTGGTCCAAACACAAAAGTAAACAAATGGTTACTACTTTCCTTTTATATTTATCTCATTAACCTATATATAGAAATAGGAATACACACATGTTACCTGAACTTTGTCCTCGCCACTCCGTCCTTTTTCTTCCTTGCTCTAATTCCTTCAAGGACCAAATATACTTGTAAAACAAGAGGAAAGAAAAACTTTCTACTTCTACTAGTTTTCGTTAAATAAAAACTAGATCTATTTATACCCGATTTGATTTAAGCGTAGAAATGATCATAAACAACATAATGAAAGGAATAGGCCAAGTTAATATTAAATGGGAGGATAAAAGAAGGCACTTACAAATAAAGTTGATGTTTCCACAATCTTCTTCAAGCTCTCCTCATCCAACCCTTGCATGAAAGTCTTGAGATCAAAATGTTGATACTTCAATGGAATTCCCTCTCTCAGGACCAAAGGTTTTTCTTCTTAAAACTTCCTCCCCTTCACCATGGAAATGCCTCCAATTTATAGGATTGGGAGGCTCAATTACTATTAGATAATTAGGGAAGTGGTTGAGGATATGGCTCCATGACTTGGGAATTTATCATAAGATAATTCCATAGGAAAGGATTCGACCCAAAACCAATCTCATCTCTTCTAAGTTGTCCCTTAGGAAAAGGTGGGATTCACCATATTTTCCTCTAACCAAACTGACACTCCCTTTGAGTTAGAGATAGAGCGCCAGTGGAGCTCACTAAACAAGGAAAATGGGGTGCCACCCTAATTTAGTGGTGCTCCCCTAGCATGGTCAGGGGAGCACCACCCTTCATTAGAATTGGCTACAGGGTTGTCCTTGTGTAAAGAAAAAATATATGATGTCGACTGTGTCTTAGGTGTGGACCAAGATTAGGCATGTAACCTTTTATTCTGAATGAATAATAAAACAAGAGAGCAATACACTCAAGGAATGGTGGTTTTTCTGTTTGGGTTTCTAGGGTAAAATATTTGTGTACTGTGTTTTTTCTTTGTCATTTGATTTCTATCTTAAATATTTCTTCCTTTCTTCTATTAGCTTTAGCGTGGAAGTATAATTTTCTAACAAGGGGTAGTTTCTCTAAGAGCCCCTATTAATGATTGATGCCTACCACTTTTTATTTCAAAATTAAATTTCTTCTAAGGTATGTATATGTAAGATTTTATTCCTATTTGTTCTACCTTGGGGATTATTTTCTTACAAGTTTCCTAAACCACCCTCATAACCTCTTGTTGATGGGTCCAAAAGGACCGGTCAATTAGGTAAGGGAAAATAACCAATGGCAAGTCCCAATTAGACTCACTCTCGTTTGGGGTGGCATTTTCGACCAATATATTGGACTGATTTCCAAACTAAATATACTATCTAAATATGAATCTAAGAACCAAAGGTTCTCAGATGAATTAAAATATGAAAATAAACTAAAATGATATTACATATAGCTATTCTAATATGCAATCCTAACTAGACTAATTCTATCTTGATTAGGAGCTAACTTAAAAAAAGATCGAATACAATCAAGAAAGATGTCCTTTTGAATTAGAAATAGTTCATACATTCCAATGGAAAATAGGTACACTAATATTGTTAAGAAGTAATAACAATTAGTTGTTATTTCCTGCAACAATATTATCACTACATTCAATGAAAGAAACTATGAAAATATGAACATACAGGAAAATTGTAGAAATAATCCATACAATTGAACATGCGATACTCAAATTAGGGAAAAAAATTAAGAAAAGTCTGAGATGCATTCACCACAATCACATTTTCGGAAATGCCTCTTTCTCTTCATAAAAATAGGAGTAATAATACAGTTCTTCAAAACAAAGCGCAAAATTCCCCCTTTTTTTTTACATCTATAACTTTTATAAAATATGAGAAAGGGATTTTTTGTATTCTGTAACTGTCACTCTTTTAGAGGATAGTTACAACACTTCATTTCTCCTTCTCGATTGGGATTTTACACTAATTACAAAGTTAATCAAAATATAGAGAGTGGTTACAATTATCACTTGAATTTGTGCATTTGCATTTGATCTTTGAAGTCCCTCCACAAATTTAAATATTCTAGTATAGTCTCCATTCTACTTACCTTCATGTTCTCAAGATCAATTTCAATATCGCAAATACGGGTCACTACTTTTCCATTTAAGAGTTCCTCTATTTGTTGTATGAAATGTCCAATCAATATGATCAACTGATTCAGTTTCACTATTCTTTTTTCTAGTATCTCATGGTCAATTTATTTCATTGCATCACTATGTTTCATTCTTACGTTTCTCCTAGTTTTGACATATTCCATCATTGCATGAGTTGATCATGCCTTGTCTAAGTCTTCCCTATTTTCCATTCTGAATTGTTCTAGTATATCCTCTGCTTCTTTCCATAACTTTCTTCAATCTTGTTCTACTTTTGTCTAAGTATTCTCCATATTATTGATAACAAATTTCCCATTGTTGAGTAATATATGTTCCTTGATCTTGCTCTTGGACATATATACTCTCAATGTGTTGGGAGGATTATCAAAAACATCTTTCCATTGGATACTATGGTCATATGAATCTTGAAGTTTGTGATACTATTCTTTCATGACATTCATTTGTTGACCTATATTTATGTGATTGAAACAATTCTTTTGAATGTTGTGTAATGAAAGGAATAATTTATTCTGCATAACTCTCAATGCTTCATTAGCTCTGATGGATTCTTCTTTAATTATCTTCGGGACTACAATTTTATTCTTTCTTTATTCTACAGTTTTCTCTAGGAGATGGTTATCCTGCTACAATATCCGAACTTTCTCTTCAATCCTTTCATTATATTTATTGATCTCAATATGTTCTCCTTCAATCCTCGTTACTTCTTGAGAATGTGTGACTTTTAGTTTCTATATCTCATCTTGGTGCATATTTTGGTTCAAACCGACC
This sequence comes from Picea mariana, assembly GCA_032191745.1. Classification (NCBI taxonomy): domain Eukaryota; kingdom Viridiplantae; phylum Streptophyta; class Pinopsida; order Pinales; family Pinaceae; genus Picea; species Picea mariana. Next base: position 8,509 of record JASDQU010249801.1, on the reverse strand, counting down.
TTTTTTCTCAAACTCTTCACTTAGATTCGTTTCTTGGAGTTGGAATTGTCTCTGCATTTCTTCTCTATGGACACGTTCTGCTTCCATTAATTCCTTCCTAAATTAATTTGTCAGGGTAGCCTTAATAATATCTATGGCATTTTCTAGTTCTTCTATTCTTGATTTGGACATATCTAGTGTTTCATCCATTTCATAAAATGACATAGAATTTGTGCCAACGAAGGAACTTAGGATCGATGTTGTTTGAATAGAATTTTCCTTAGGGTCTGGGTATTCTTTCCATCTAACACTTCTTTCTTTTGTGTCTTGGCTTGCTCCACCTCGTTTCCTCTTGGAAGATCTTTTTTCGATGGATTCAATCTTGTGACTATAGTAATAATCTCTAACTGCTACAACTGCACATTCAATTCCCAACCCTGGTGATGTAAGTGAAAGACTATTTGGAATAGATGTCGATGGAGTGCACTCCGCTAGTGGCATTGTGACCATATTGGTATCAAGGTTCATCACCACAATTGTGTCTATATTTTCAGGTTCGCCCTCATGGGATTCAACAAGTTTCCCCTTTTCTTCATTATTTTGAGTGAACAGAAGGGCTTGTTATTCATCTTCCTTATTTTTCATCTCGATCTCTTCATTTTCCCGAGTTTCGACCTCAAATACTAGGTTACCCATCTCCTCTCCATTTTTTATAGAATTTGATCTTTGCCTTTTTTATTTATTTATTTCAATATGTTTCTTTCAAGATTCATCTTTCTTCTTTTTTTGGTACCTCTCTTCAACTTCATCTACCTTTATATGCAATTATGCATCCTTTTGCTTCCTTGCTAGCACTTTGGCTTCCTTTTTCTCTTTATATTGCTGAAGAAACACTTTAAACTATTCTATCCTTAGAACTCTATTCACATATTCTTCTTTGTGAATTTGTTCTCTGGTCAAGTCACTAGGTATCCTATTTAATACATCTTCAAAATGCAAGGCTTCTTGGAAGATATCCTCTGCATATTCGATCCTTGGTTTCTTCCTACAATTACTCTAATCTGACCCAAATCATGAATTGAGCTTAATATTTTTTTATTACAGTTAAGTATCGCATTGTGTGATTCTAGCCAATCCATTCCAATCACAATGTCGTAGGATTGCAAGGTTGTGAAAAAAAGGTTTACACTTGTGAAAAATTCACCCAAATTAATATTACACTCTTTAGCCTTTCCTATTTGGCTCCAGATGCCAATTCTACATCTCTAAACTCATCTTGTTTGACTACCTTCACTTTAATTATTTTTAGTGCAACACTAGATACAAAACTCTCAGTAGCTCCTGGATCTATCAAGATACTAAACTGTTAATCTGATATCATACCTGAAGTCTTGAGCACTATATATTGATGCTAAACTTTGAAGTTATTCACCACTACATGAATCCTATGGGCCTTTCCCAGATCTCCAACTGTTGTTTGTCCTCTTGATCCAGTAGCCCTCACCTTCTCGATAGGACAATCTCTATTATAGTGGGGTTATCCACAAGTCCAACATCCATTCTTAGGGAAGGTGATCCTATTTCTAGAGGGAGAATCTACTGGTCTAGGATTTTAAGGTCCTGATCTATTATGTAGAACAAATATATACTATTTTTGCTGCTGAGGATGACACAATTACTGCTGCAGTGGTGTTCTATATGGATTCCTCTGATTGGTAGCTCATCTCTGTGGTGTATAAAATGCAGCTCCTCTGGGTGTATCACGGTTCCCAAAAGTATGTCTAACAGGTATTTTTTGTTGCAGTGCTCTAAGTGGCGTCGATCCTGTCTTCCTGGAAGGATTCCTACCTTGTCCTCCATTTTTCAATTCCTCCTTAGCGATAGAAGCTTTTTGTACTGCATCATGCAAAGTCTAAGGCATCATAATCCTCACCTTATCATGAATGTTGTAGTCAAGACCAAAAACAAACTTATTCACCTTTAACTTTTTAGTTTTCAGGTGTGGATCATATCTGAGAAAATCCATAAATATAGCCTCATACTTAGGTACTGTACAACTGCCTTGTCATAAAGTTTTGAATTCATTGATCCAATGCTCAATGAACTCATCTGATAGGTACCTCTCTCTGAATCATTCCTCAAACAATTCCCAAGACACATCTTCAATGACCATGTTCAACTGTGGTAAGAGTGTCTTCGACTAAAGAAGCACACTCCCTTTTAGCTGAAAGACCACCATATGGACCTTCATGTTGGAGGTATAATCGTGCAATGAAAAACATATTTCCATATCCTCCAACCATGCTTCGACGACTAATTCGTCCATGGAACCTCAAAACTCAGGAAATTTTACCTTCTCAAGTTCTCTATGAACACTACCACTAGCTACATGAGTGCGTTGTGAACCCTCATTGGGTGAAAATCCCATTCCCTCATCATGATCAATGTGATTTATCAACTCATTTAACATCTATTGAAAATACCTCATCATACCCATGACATCTCCCACTGCAACATGCTCCTGCTCAGTCGTATGCTCTTCTCCCTATGGAGATGATCCCTCGGGTGTGAGTGTAGTTGGAGGGGGCATACCTCTTCCTTATACACCCTGTTGTCTACTCATTCTCTGTCCTCTAACCATGATACCTACATAAAATAATTTCAATTTTTATTAGTAATTACATCTTTAATTGAAAATTTCATTGGAAGTCGTAACGACTCTGGTGTCGCAAAGTAGAACCTTGCTCTAATACCATATGTAACATACCCTCTGGATACAACCATATAAAATACTTGTTTAGATGCTCATAGGATAACTTAATTTTTTCATGCAACTAAGTTCAACATTAACATTCATTAATTAGTTTAATATTTTGTACTCAATTTACAATTTCAACTTATCAATATCTTCTTGAATAATCCATACTAAATTCAAGGAAAATCTAGTGAAGCAATAGTGTAAATGTATAGGTGACTAACTACCTTATTTAAGTGTTGTATGAATTGCGTGTTAATCTTATTTATGTCAATTAC
>JASDQU010249798.1:0-15521 GCA_032191745.1 Picea mariana | reverse complement strand
ATGGAATTCTTCTCTTTCATTTGTGATTTGGTAAGTATTGATCTGATCCAGATGGTGGAGGAATCTAGATTGTATGGAAATATCCCAGGATGCTTAAAATCAACTTTTTTGGATTTGATCCCTAAAGAAAACAACTCGACTACTTTCGGGGATTATAGGTTGATTTCCCTCTGTAATCTCTGCTATAAATTGATTTCTAAAATCATCTCAAATCGGATTAAGCCTATTATCTCCCAAAATTTATCAGAAGAATAGCTTGGCTTCTTGGAAGGACAAAGAATACAAGACGCTATAGGTACTTCCTTTGAATTCTTACAGAGTATATCAAAAAAGAAAAAAAAAACAAATCTTTGATCCTCAAGTTGGACCTGCGCAAGGCTTACGATTGTGTGGATTGGGAATTTCTACTTTTGATACTAAATCAAGTTGGTTTTGGCGCACAAATGACCAGATAGATAATGAGTTGTGTTACTTATCCTTCCTATGTTGTGCTCATAAATGGGGAGGTTACAAGCCTTTTTAAGAGTGAGAGGGGATTATGGCAGGGCTTCCCACTCTCTCCTCTATTATTCATTTTAGTAATGGAAGCTCTAAGCCTTTTTTTAAATAAAAGTAAACTGGAGAACAAACTCACAGGGGTTAAAGTCTCAAATATGATAAGAATTTTACATTTGCTTTTTGTAGATGATATTTTGATCCTGTCAAAGGCTGACCTTACAGAATGGAAAGAAATTTTTGATCTTATAAATCTATTTTGTAAAGCTTTAGGATTGCAGGTAAATTCAACAAAGACTACGGTGCATTATGAAGGTTTGTCTGATGTTGAGCTGATTCCATTCAAAACTGTGCTACTGTATACTTTATCGGCCTATTTGGGCATTCATTTAAAAACTGGACCTTAGAGAGTAGTGGATTAACAGTGTTCATTAACAAAGATTTGGAAAAAGATTAAAAATTGGTGCTATCGATGGCTATCTTTGGGAGGAAGATATGTTTTACTAAAATGGGTTCTTGAGAGTCAATCTTTTTATTGGATGATAGTAGAGTTAATCCCAAAATCAATTATTGCACAAATCTGCAAATTACTTTATAATTTTTTATGGAGTGGAAACTTGTCTACGAGTCACATACACTTATGCAGTTGGGAGATTATATCGAGGCCAAAGTCTGTTGGTGGTTGGGGACTCCAGAACTTAGTACTATTTTATACAGCTCTGCTGACAAATACCCTTTGGCATACTCTCTATTGTGAAGGTATTTGGCACAACATTGTCTTAGATAAATATTTAAAACACCAGGACATGACAAGGTGGTTCAGGTCGGCAAATTTTGGGTAGAGTTCAGCTTCTAGAATCTTGAGAAACTTGTTAAAAACGGTTCATTTATAACTCATTGGCATATTTGGTTGTCGGGCTCGGGAGAAAAAATATATATTGGTCAAGACTTTATCCTGGGTTGCGTGATAAATCTCTGTTGTCTCAGGAACTTTGAGATTATCTAAGTAGGAAAAATATCAATTTGCTTGCCAATGCAAAAATCCCGTAGGTTTCAAGGGATAGTTCTAATTATTGGAGAGATAGTCATACATTGGGACTTCGTGGTATTCTAGCAGATGAATGGGACAAATTTACAAGGAGAATCTGGGCTGCTGGAGTTATCTTGGGTAATTCAGAGGACACTCTACTATGGACGGGTGGAGATGCTTCAGGAAAGGCGACAATAAATGTTTTTTATTTAGCTTTTGTTTCTACTAGAAATTATCAACATGAAGCAAAATGGAAACATATGTTATGGAAGTGGAATACCTTATTAAAAATTAAACTATTTACATGGTTGACTATAACTAGGAAGATTTTAACTTGGGAAGGAGTACATGGAAGAGGCTGGGTAGGGCTGGCTGGTATGTTTTTTGCAAAAAAAACTTGGAAAATATATAACACATGTTCATTGAATGCAACTTCACAAGGAAAGTCTGGGCATGGCTAAAACATCTGCTGAACTTAAATAGTGAATGGAAAGCACAAGATATCGCAGATTGTTACTTACAGTGGATAAATGACAAATCTGTTTTCCTTGAACTTGCAGCTATCACTTGTTGGGGACTGTGGCTTGAAAGAAATAAATGTGTTTTTAAAAACAAGGCTCCATCTATCCACTATGTTTTATTCAAGATTATGGGTCTTTTCAATCCGTGTAAAACTTTTATCACTAAATCACTCACAAAGGATTGTTCTTTTCACTCTGATGAGGGGGCAGCCATTACTTTTTTGACAGGGCAGCAAGCATTGATAGATTATTATGTGGAGCGGGAGGAGTCATATAAACAATTGATAATTGCGTCAAGCATTGATAGATTATTATGTGGAGCGGGAGGAGTCATATAAACAATTGATAATTGCGTTTACAGATGGTTCCTAAATGTTAGCGAAGGATCAAATACAAAGGCAGAACTAATGGGTATTTGGGCTACCCTTACATTAGCCAACTATCTAGCTATTCAAAGGCTTCAAGCTGAATGACAAGGCTAGTTTGAATGTCTCCTATATTGAGAGCTGGAAAAAGTGAACTTTAGATCTATGTAAAAATTTAAATTAAGCTTCCATCACATCTATAGAGAGTTTAATAAAGAGGTCGACAAGCTCTCCAAGGAAGCTCTTAGGGCTCCTGAAGGGAGGATTACTTTCTACCAATGGGAACTGGGTTGAGTTCAGGAGTCAAAGCATATAAATATTTATTGAACTCTTAGCTTAAAGTTGCTGAAAACTTTTCAATATGTATTTTTGACAAAAAGCGACGGTAAAAAATGAGTAGAGCGGAAAAGTAACACTGACCTTCAAGTTGCATGGGGTGACTTACACAGAAATTCTAAAGAGGAATTTTATACGATACAAGTCATCATAGTAAACCAAGGGCAGAGTGTCGGCAAAAGTATATTTTAAATTTGTGTATCTTTCAATCGTTTAATTGTGAAAAAGATATAAGTGGGTAACTACAGATCTTCAGAGATTTGAACTTTCATTGTCCTCATTTCCCAGGTGACACATACGAGCTCGTCCAATAATTGATATGCCAAATATAAATCAAACTTTTTGTTTGGCAGGCTCAAAATAATAAAATGTTAAGAGCCCAGTAACGTTGTGTGGAGATGAGCCAGCCTCGTCGTCGTTTCTTAAGTTCGCATGGAAGCTTCAGGCTACAGCAATGACGTAATATGCTTGAAATGCAAACACTTTGAGCAGCTTTAATCTCTCAGATCGTTGGACAGAATTTTAAGATGTGTTTGATACTGTGCTACGTCTTTCTATTTGAAATCACAACATTCCTCATTCACATTGTGTAGCCTATATGTGCATACAGTTTTTCAACATTGTAAGTGTGGTTTGTTTTGGAGTGACTGTTTAGTCGATTCAACTGGACACTGTGGACAGTACCCTCCTTCATGGCAATGATTAAGGTGTTTGGCCTCCCTTTCTCGGCGTGCACAGCAACAGTGCTCGCCTGTTTAAACGAAAAAGAAGTGTAGTACCAGCTCATCCCTGTACACATTCTCGCCGGGGATCACAAACGACCTCCATTTCTCTCAATTAATGTAAGTTTTGATATAATTTCAAGATTCTAAGTATATATTGTATGTAAGCACGCCTATAGGTTAGGACATTATTTAACGTTTCTTAATTCATTGTGTTTGATGTTTCCAGCCATTTGGACAGATTCCTGCCGTTCAAGATGGTGACCTCGCCTCAATCGGTAACTCTCTCTCTATATATATACACGAACTAGCTTCGTTGTTTTTAGGTTATTGGGTGCATTCAGATTGTGTTTTGAGAAGAATTAGGCCATTGGGTGTATTCGGATTGTGTGTTGTTGATGTAGAGTCGAGAACAATCGTTAAATATTTGGCTAAGAAATTCCAAAGTGGGAGCTGCGATCTGCTGGGGAGAACGATGGCAGAACAGTGGTGCGAGGTAGAGTCGCATCAATTCAATCCTCCAATTTTCTGCAATAATGGAGCAGGTTTTCATAAATCGGATGAAGGGGTTAGGTCCCACGGACGAGGTAGTGGTGGATAGTAACGTGGAGAAGTTGGGTAAAGTATTGGATGTGTATGACGAGCGGCTGTCCAAGAGTTGGGCAAAGCATTGGATGTGCCTGGCGGATCTCCAGCATCTGCCTCATCTCCTACTGTACTGTAGTAAACCTATTTATCATAAGGAATACATTACCGAAAACCCTACTGACAACCCTACTATGAAACCCTATTCAGTAATCGGTAAGGCACGACCGACCGAAACTCGGATTGTTTGATTTTATCTGTGATTGTTTGATTTGTAAGAACATGAATTTTCTGAGGGTTATACCCAACACCAGTATTTGACGGATTTGTAAGAACATGATTTTTCTGCGGATTATAGCCGAAACCAGTATTCGACGGATTTGTAAGAACATGAATTTTCTGAGGGTTATACCCAAAACCAGTATTCGACGGATTCGACGGAGTATATCGTGAATCAATGTTGGAGAGCTCGATGTTGGTTTTCCCCATGGAGTATGGTTTTCTATTTCCGTGAAAGGTTTTCTATTTCTGTGAAATTGATAGAGGCCAGAGGGTTTTGTTACAAAATAGATTTCCATGAATTTTTAACTGGTCTACTTTTTAAAATTGCTGTTTAAAAAATAAAATAAAAAATTGCTGTTTAAAAAATAGCCCACAAATTGATGTTTAAAAAACAAAAATAAAAAAAAAATTGTGCTAAACAAGGTTTTTTCATAGACTGTCACTACATATACTTTTTGCTAGTGTTGTCTCATGGTAGCGGAGTCTGGTTGGGATGAGAGTAAATGCGACCTAGTACAGACATGTGGCTAGAAAGTTGAAATACATTGAAATACCTTTATACATAGGAAATATGTATTTTTGTAATGGATCGCAGGTTGTCGGGCTTGCGATATACAAAAAACACCGACAGTTCCACGATACAGAAATTGAGCCTCTGATGTTCTGTGCGATACAAAAATCGAGGAGTGGAGTTGCGGACTATAGAAATTTATCACAAATAAAAAAATTATACATACGAAATATGTACTTGTATAAAGTAGATATTTAATTTTATACATACGAAATTTCTACTTTTATAAAGTATGGGTAAGAGATTTTATAGAGGATGCAGGGAGCCTTCATTGCATACTTAGCCAATTTTTGGATCGCGGGTTCTCGGGCTGGTGGGTTTAAAATTTGGCCTCTGATGTTCCATGGCCTACAAATAGCACCAACAGTTTCAAAATATACAAAATGACAAGCACAGTTTAGTTTGCTTTAAAACTAAGTTTTTTCTTGGACAAAAAAATATAGCATTTCTGAATTAGTTTTCTTTGCACACGTTTTATAGAGCATGCAGGGAGCAGTCATTCCATACTTCGCCAGTTTTTGGATCGTGGGTTCTCAGGTTGATGGTTTCAAAAATGGGTCTCTATTGTTTCGTGCCCTACAAACATCATTGAGAGTTCTGCGATATAGAAATTGACAAGTGACGTTGCATCTATTACATATCTCTAGAAATTACATCAATATTTAAAACATCAACATCGTTGAAGACCAAAAAATTAGCATACAATAGGAGACAATAAATGTAGCATATCCAAATTAGTTTTATTTGAAACAAACATGAAAGGTTCCTGGAAACCCAAAATTTAGTATACAATAAGGGCATTGTCGAATCAGTTTTATTTGTAATTTATCACAAAATAATAATGTTTATTACATGTTTCTAGAAATTGGCGGGTTCAAAATTGAGTCTCTGATGTTCTGTGGCCTACAAATAGCACCGAGAGTTCCGCGATATACAAAACGACAGGAGGAGTTGTGGACTATAGAAATTTACAAAAAAATAATCTCTGTTATACAATAGAATAGTAATAAGATTTTCCCGAATTAGTTTGCTTTAAAACTAAGGCTTTTCTTGGAAAAAAAAGATATAGCATTGCCGAATTAGTTTTCTTTGTACATGTTTTATAGAGCATGCATGGAGTGGTCATTCCATACTTCGCCAGTTTTTGGATCGCGGGTTCTCAGGCTGGTGGTTTCAAAAATGGGTCTTTGTTGTTTCGTGCCCTACAAACAACATCGAGATTTTCGCGATATACAAATTGAGAAGTGGCGTTGCGAACTATACAAACTTATTATAAAATAAATAATGTCTATTACATATCTCTGGAAATGACATCAACATTTAAAACATCAACATCGTAATAATAATAATAATAATAATAATAATAATAATCTATTTTTAAGATCACGGCCAAGCCACACCAAATTAGTGTATGAGACCCCCTTGTTTGTGGGACAAGGGACCCCCCTCCACCCAATGATTTGACTAGTAAAGTCTACGGAGGTATACATACCCTACCCCCCTTTGGATTTGAACTCGTGACCTATTAAGAGGAAACACATGTTCTTAACCATTAGGCCCATTCATGTTGTTCGTTGAACACCAAAAAATTAGCATACAATAGGAGACAAAAAATGTAGCATATCTGAATTAGTTTTATTTGGAACAAACAAGAAAGGTTCTTGGAAATCCAAAATTTAGTATACAATAAGGGCACTGTCGAATCAATTTTCTTTGAAATTTATCAAAAATTAATAATGTCTGTTATATGTTTCTGGAAATTTAAATGTGTTTGTCCTATAGAATTGGATTGGGGCTCCCGCGAACCATAAAAGAAAATAAGTACAAGAATTAGGAACGTTGAAAGAAGTGCGCAACGATAGAGAGGAAGACTTGAAAAGAAGAAATTGTAAGTTAAGAGTGTTTGGTTACAGTTTTCTATTGAAAGAGGACATAAGTGGATCGATAAAGAAGAGAAGATGACAACATAGACTTAAACTAGATTGATAAATAAAACAAGATGACAGTATAAACTTACTATGAAGCCAATGCATTTTTGTTGCTGTCATCGATGGGTTTTGTAGTCCTGTTGACCGGTTGTTGCCCTTCTTGGATGAGGCCATCCATTCTCTCTTGGAACCATTCTTCGATGTAGCTTTTCATGGGGGTTGTGTTGGTTTCATCCCAGATTTCTATGTCGTAAAGGTCATTTTCTATTTTCTTGAGATCCATTGAAATACTATGCAGAGTCTGTTCAATTTCTTCATTGTGTGAGGCATAGTCCAGTACCCTGCACTCGTGCTCATCTAGACGATGTTCAAGTATGCTGTAAAATTTTTCGAAAGATAAACCCTTTAAAATATCAACTTGTTCCTTGAAGGATTCTTTGGTGACTGACAAGGATTTGAGAATTAACTTAGGATATTGAACCTCATTGGTAGTTCTGGCTAAGTCCAGCTGGAGTAGGCTTGTGAATAAATCTTCCTTTTTTGATATGACTTGTTTACATGACTTGACAATGAGCTTTAGGTTGTCAACTTTATTTTGCAAGCATGATTTTACTTTTTTGGTGCACTTTGGCGAGGGGAGTTTTTCCTGTCTTATTTTCAGTTCCGATGTGTTGTCGATATATTTGGCAAAAGGGGCCAGTACCTGATCACAGAAAAGATGTTCATTTTTTAAATTTGTCTCCAATTGTTCCAACAAATCATTGGCCTTATTTTCGAAGGAAACTAAATTTTGCGATGTTTCCCAGGCTTCAGTAACTACCTACATTCTTTTGTTGATTTTATTCTCTACAAGGGCTCTAGAGCATGCAAGGAGGGTAGAGGATACTTTCATCTTCGTTGCAGTGGTAGCAGGCATGATTTTTGTCAAAGGACTGGAAAATTTTGGAGTTGCAAGGAAATCCTGCTCAAATTTGTTGAGGCGTTGTTTCATATTGAAATTTTCTATCTCAATTCCTCATATGGAATCACGAAGAATGTCACTGATTCCCTGGTGAAATTGGCAGATTTGGGACGGCGACATTTCGCTAAAGTAATCTCTATGCGAGATTTGCCTTTCTTGTTTGTTACATCTCTCTTTTCAATGACCAGAATTTTATATTGGTTGTCAAAAATAGTGCTTTGGATTACGAAGGATTCATCTATGTCAAAAAATCTGGTGCCCGATATTTCCACCATGGACGACCTAATTTTTTGCATGTGCTCAGCTTTGATTTCAAGTTGCAGTTTTGCACTTTCAATCTGGGGTTCCTCCGCCTGCCCTGCATTGTTTTTTCTCTTCTTCGCCAGTGGAATTTTTTGAGAACTATCAATATTTATGCAAGGAGGGTTATTATCTCCTCCTTTGTTCGAAGATTTTTGGGTTTCTTTCTTACTGGGGTGGACCATCGAAGTGATGCTTCGTGATGTTGTGCTCTTGGGAGTGCTGGCGGGGGACTGGGTACTCTTCTGACCAGATAATTTTCCATGTTGTCTGTACAATTCAACGGTGCTTTGCAATCTCTCTACATCGTAATTGGAAAAATAAGGATTGTTGTCGACACTATTCATGTCTTGGGTTAGGTGTGTATGGATAAAAGAGGTGTTAAAGCCAACACCCAGTAAATGTTCTCGAAAAATGCCATTAGAGTCAAACCCTTTTAGCCTTTCAGCGTACGTTAGGTTCAATTTCTTGAAATGGGTGGAAAACTCATCAATCTTGTTGATGTTTCTACACACGAAGTCTCTGACTTTCTAGGGCAGAGGAATGAATTGTTTTTTTTTTCTTGTCATGGAAAAAATGCAACTAGTGGTTGTATTGCCTTTGTATTTCTGCAACAAACATCTTGTCCGTGATGTGTCATTTTCCTCTTGCTCAAGTGTGCCCTTCCTATTCAAAAACTTTGTTGCCTGGCTATACATCCACAAAGCATCCTTTCCTAACAATAAATCTTTGAAAACTGAGACAAAGCCATTAAAAACTTCATAAAAACAATGGGAGGCCTTATGTCTCCATAGGGCCTCGTGCCAAAATGTTACTGGGTCAAATCCATAGTTTATTTTATTGGAAAGAGAAAGTTTTGGAAACGGACAACAATACACAATTGTGAAAATTAAGTAGGATGACATATAAAATTTATTAGATTCTTTGAATCGTAACAACTGGTAGCAGAGCTCAATCGAAATTAGCTTCCCCCAATCGAAAATGTATTTTTCCTTGACTGTGAAATACAAAATATAAATAATTATATGGGAAATGCTTGTTGTCGATGCCTGTCCCATTATTCTTGTAACTAGCCAAGCAATTTCCCAAAATGGATTTATAAAGGAACTTACCTGTAGCCTTGTGATATCTTCAGGAACTGTTGTTGGGTCTTCGAGGAAGTCCGCTAAGATGTCCAACCCATTATGATGTTTTTCTAGAAACTGTTTGTAGTCTTGTCCTCTCAACGTCAATGTTGGGTTTGACAATTTTAACATCTTGCGGAAGAGCCGAGGCGACAAAGAAACAAGAGAATGGTCATGCAGTGGAATAATTATTTGGCCTGGAATATATTTTTAGGCGCACCGAGCGACCACCTCCTTAGAGTCAAAAACCTCAGGAACACAGCTTGCACGAGCGATTCCAGAGGTCTAAATCACTTCGTTTTGGGCGGAATGGGATGAATAGTAAAAGTATGCCCTGGACCAATGAAATCTCTAGTCCTCTTGTGGGAACATATTTACTGTATTGCCACAAAACTATTGTCGACATGGTGCCATAATTCTACAAGAACGTTTATTTGTTTTAGCCAATGAATGAAATGAAAAGTTGGAAGGGATAATATAACCTTGCGCAAATTTTGGTCGAAAGCATGTGAATGGGATATGTCCTTGAGACTTTCGTTGATTAATGACAGTTTGGATGGTTGTTGCATGATGCGTTGTTAACATTGAACAATACTAATTTCATACATAGAAATGCCAACACGTTGGATATTTCAATGAGCGATTAAGCATTGTAGATTTCTTGAGTGGCCCAACATGAGGACGTGTGTTGGAGATGAACAATCGGAAGGGACAAAATAAATCTCCACACATCTTGGTTTAATGCATAATAATGGGAGATCTCCTTTAGTTTTTCAGCCATTAATGACAATGTTGAGGTTTCATGCATGTCAGCTGTTAGCATGAAAGGTTTCTAATCACATAGTAAGAAAGTACGGAGGTCGTGGGTCGGGGACAAAAGACATCTACAAAATAGGTTTGCAATGTAGAAGCATTGAGGGTGGCGCGAGGGTCAAATTGGATGTCTCGAAACTTTTTGAGTGCAATACACATAACAATGAAGAGGATATGGTAGGACAGCCAGAAGCATAGGAAGTTAGTGGGGATGGAAGGCAACGAGAGATACTTTGAAACATTTGTGAGCAGTGGTAGAGTGATCGTGCTGGAATTGTAGATTTCATGAACCTGACAACAGGTTGAGAAGGTGTTTGAAAAGGAGATGAGGCATGTACCTTCTAATTGTATTGCTCTGAACATTTGAATGCATAATCTATAACACGGAAGAGAGAATGATGTCGGAATCCAATAGTCAATTTGTATATTGCGAAGAGTGCAATCCCAATTGTTTCGTACCTCTGTGTCCAGTTGTCAATAATAAGAGCTAATTTAGTATTCAAAATAATTTTTAGATACTGTTAGATAGTTAATAGGGACTAGCATCCATAAAAAATGGAAATATCCACCCTGCCAGTCTTGCATTCTGTGTGTCAATTTGTATATTGCGGAACTGTGAGCGTTTTTTGGAGGACACGAAACAATGGAAGTGCAATGTTGAGTCAACCATTCTGTAGGTTCGCTTTTCAATTTGTATATCATGGAACTGTGGGTGCTATTTGTAGGCCACGGAACAATGGAGGTCCAAGTTTGAGCCCGCCTGGCCGAGAACCCGCAATCCAAAATGTCGCTAGATATCAAATGCAGAATTTGTACATGCTCTATAAAATATCATGGGAATTAGTAAATTCTCTATAAGATATCATGTGCATACTTTATACTCCAATAATACACAGGAAGAAAAAAAAGGGAAAAAGAACGGAGTAGTTAGCAGTGGAATTGTAGATCACAAAAATATAGAGTGGAATATGTATATAACAGAGAAACATATTGAAAGCATCGAAGGAAATAGCGGTCGGTCAGATTCACTGTCTGATTATATATATGGAGATAAACATATGTCAACCCGCCAACACTGGAGTTGCATATTTCATGAACCGGGAAACAGGAGGATCCAAAACAGGCTGAGAAAGTGTCTGCAAAGGAGGCAAGGCCGGAACCTTCTAATTGTATCGCTCTGAACATTGGAATGCATAATCTGTAACATGGAAGAGCAGACTATGTCGGAATTTGGTAGTCAATTTGTATATTGCGGAGAGTGAAATCCCAACTGATTCATACCTCTGTGTCCAGTTGTCACTACTAAGAGATATTTTAGTATTCAAAATAATTTTTTAGATACTGTTGTACAGGGAAAAAATAAAAGCTAAAGTAATATTTTAGATACTATTAGATACTTCAGAGGGATTAGCATTTGTAAAAAATGGCAATCTCCACCTTGCCAGTCCTGCACTCCGTGTGCCAATTTCTATATCGCAGAACTGGGAGCGTTGTTTGGATGACACAAAACAATAGAAGTGCAATGTTGAGTTAGCCAGTCTGTAGGTGCGCCTGTCAATTTGTATATCGCAGAACTTGGGGTGTTATTTGTAGGGAATAGAACAATGGAGGCCCAATTTTGAGCCCGCCTGCTCGGCTGAGAACTTACGATAAAAAATATCTCTAGGTATGGAATGCAGAATTTGTACATGTTCTATAAAATATCATGTCCATATTTTATAGTCCCATAATACACAGATAGAAAATAAGGGAAAAAGGACGGAGAAGTTCGCAGTGTAATTCTAGATAATACACGAGAAGAAGAGAAGGGAAAAAGAGCCAAGTATCTCACAGAAGAACATCTATTGTTTGTTTATTAATGCAAATTCGTGTGAATCCCTGTTGAGTTTTCACTAGATAATGCATAAAGTGCAGATCACAGAAGTATCTTTCGTACCACTGTGTCCACTTTCCACTAGTAAGAGCATTGTTGATGTATATCGGGAAGGTCGCAAAGTTGTCGGGGATGGAAAACAACAACAAATACTTTGAACTAACTTAATGTATACAATGAACCCGCAGTGGAATTGTATATCACATATGTTTTGAGTGCAAGATACATATAGTGGAATGATAAGCAGCTCGTTTCACAAGCGCCATCCCCGCAATGACGGGCATAAAAGTGGCTAAGTATGAAAAGGAAGAGGGGTCGGTCGGATCCGTCATGCGAGGATAGAGATGGAGATATTAAGGCATGAATTACAGATCATGGAAGTATCTTTCGTACCACTGTGTCCACTTGTCACTGGTAAGACCATTGTTGATGTATGTATGGAAGGACACGAAGTTTCTAGGGATGCAAATCAACAACAGATACTATGAACGAAGTTAATGTATACGAGGAACCTG
Source organism: Picea mariana (assembly GCA_032191745.1). NCBI lineage: Eukaryota > Viridiplantae > Streptophyta > Pinopsida > Pinales > Pinaceae > Picea > Picea mariana. Next base: position 3,100 of record JASDQU010249798.1, on the reverse strand, counting down.
CGGTAGAATTATAGATCACATATTTTTTCAGTGCAATACGTATATAGAGGAACAATAAGCAGCTGGGCTTGCAAGCGTCGGCCCCACAACGACAGGTATAAAATTAGCTAAGTCTAGAATGGAACAACAGTTGGTCGGATCCGTCTTGCGAGGATATAGATGGAGATGAATACATGTCAGCCCGTCATACATAGAAAGACGACTAAGTATAAAACTAGAAAGCCATAATGGACGGGAAAAGAAAAATGGGANGTCGGGAAAACCTTTTTTTTTCCATTTATTAATGGAAATGTTTTCGAACATTTGTTGGCTTCTCACTAGTAAAAGAATTAAGTGCACATCACTAAAGTTCTTTGTCTGCAACATGTATATGATGAAACAAGGGACATAGGTGCTGGATACTGTGAACCTCGGGCCTGGTGTGCAGATAATTGGCTAAGTATTGGCCAAGATGAAGTTTTGATATCTATTTCAATAGTATTCATACTAGTATCTATCGATGGAGAAATTTTTCATATTTATTTGAATAGTATTCATACTAATATATATTAATGGATTATTTCTATTTCAAATGCAAATGATCTCCCAATTTGCAAGATGCTTTTCGGCTCGCAAATTTCGTTGAAACCAGGAAAATTTTGACTGTAAGATGTACATAGCGCAAAAAGAAACATGAATTTTCATTGTGGTCTCAATGACATAAATTCCTTATCATCTATTCATCTTGTATCCATTGTAATGACATCAGCAAACGACGGCTCTCCATAAACATCAATATATAAATTAAATTAAAGTCAATCAAAATTTGCTGTGACTTTAAGTAATTAAAGCATGAATTGTAAACTACGAAAGTTCCTAGGCTGCAATATGTATATGACGGAATAATGGACATATTTGTTTAATACTGCAAACCCAAACATAACTGCCTAAGCTTTGCCAAAGTGGAAGTTTTCTATATTTTTTCCAATATTACTGATATTAGTATATATGCATAGATATTATCAAATAGAACAAGATGCAATATATCCAACATACTTCACAGGAACATTGTGTCAATAGTTCAACTGCGTTGTTGTAACTCATGAATTCATTCTATTTACAGAACCCGAAGAATGGGAGCAGAATGGACCCTCCAATTTATTTATTTAAATATAGAGTCGACGCCACATAAGTATGGCCTATGAAAAAGTATTTTTAAATGTAAAATGTAAAGAAAGAACATACTAGGTTTTATTTAGATTGAAGTAGTGAGTAGCAGAAACAAAATCTTGTCCTTCATGTTTAATGACACAAGGGAACAAGGTACAAAATACAATTAAAACAAATACCAGAAATTGGAAAATACTATTAAGAAATAAACCAAAATTATTCTATATTCAAATAAGATGTGTTACAAAATACAATTGAGGCTATTTGCGACAACGATTGTGATTTTGCTTGTCATTGACCAATTAAAGATATGTACATTGATGAAGCTTCTTCACACTTTTCTTGATGTTCAAACTCTTTATTTGTAAAAAATGAGTTGAATATCAATTTTGGGTTTTGTACTTAATCGGTGTTGCGAAGTACATCTATCCCAGTTTTTTGAATACCTTGTTTCTTTTAGATATGGCCTACTTGCAGTGGATATTTATTCAACATTCCATTTTTTGTCAAGTATTAATTTCCTTCTTCTGTCGAAAAGTTGGGGTTTAAGGTGTTTTCTTTGCAATGTTCCTGAGCATTCACATCTGAGACAACTTAGAAATGCGATTCAAGCTAATTTCAAAGTGAACGGAGTTGTTTTATGTCACAACAGTTAAGGCAGGGGATACAAATTCAAGTATATAGTGACTGGTATTCTCCCTGTATTCGATCGTCTATTTGGTTGAGAAGCATGCCTGAGGATTTGTATGTGGAACTTCTTTTCTTTATTACAAGAAATTGGAAGAAACGTCCAACCCAAATGTAAAATAAAAATCTGTTAAGGTACATAACTTCTTTGGGTAGCTGAGGTGTGGAAAGTGCATCAAATGCTGCAGAATGCACCAGCACAGGTCTAGCAAGTGTATCAAATGTTGTAGATGGCATCAGAATATATCTTTCCTCATAGCGGGGGAGGTATGTCAGCCCGTAGAAGAGTTTGGAATGTTCGAAGGTGATGCCTAATATGTGGACTCTGCAACTACATCCAGAGGAAACCGAACAAACTTTGACAAATAACATGGCTTTCTGTCAAGTCGGTTACCAGAGCCACATGCAGGTCATCAAACTATGAAATAGAAACTCTTGTAGTGATAATATGTCATTTTATCCACCCATACAGAATCTGTTACCAGCCTCCGAGGAAGACAAATACTTGCGTGATCTCTACAATTCGATACAGTGGCCAAATCTATGTTGTTGGAAGAAGCTATATACTTAAATGAAGAACTATCTTGCAGGTGTCCTAAAAATCCATTACAATTCCCAGCAATAAAATAAATAAGTTCAACAAACAAATTTCCAGACAGCCTTTTCAACCAACCAAAGCTTCGAACACAGGGAGAACACCAAACATACTTGTTCTTTTTTTTTCGTCCTCTCTGAGTTTCTCTTGTATAACATAGTTTTTGTTTACTCAAAGCTCACATCACATAAAACCAATCTCTCTTATTTCATTTGCCCTTCAATCACATCTCTAAGTTGTCTTACATGTCCATGACCAGGAACATTAGAACAAAGACACCCTAAAGCGCAACTCTTTGATGATAGAGAGAAATGGAAATAGGTATTTAAAAGCAAGGCTGGATGGTCTTTCGTACATTTTGTGTTGATTCATTTTAATGACAAATGTTCTCGATATTTTCAGTTATTAATGCCAATCTTTTTGAATATGTACGCTAAATAGTGACTAGCAGCACGTATTAAAATTCCCATATCCGAGCAGATTCTCAAATCTGACATCTAAGATATTCACAATATTAAAGAGGGACATGACGTGAAGGCCTCAATAGGTCACATGTTCATGAACTATGTTGAAGATTTTAAGAAAACTAAAATTGAATAAACAAAAAAAATAAAATAAAAAGTATTTTCACAAATTCAAAATGCAGGCAAAAATAAATTACCAAATCCC
>JASDQU010249797.1:843-14264 GCA_032191745.1 Picea mariana | reverse complement strand
CATTTGTGAACATTGAATGCTTATTATCTCTTATGCTTTGTTGAGGAAGTGATATAAGTTATTAATCTTTGTTTAGCCATCATTGACTTCGTCAATAATAGCATTGATCTTTTGCTCATATATGTGTTAAAGGATAGTCATTGACTTTATGAAGTACTAACCCACTGCAAGCACAAATTCTAGTCTTCTCTGTTTTGTCTCGCAAACAGGTGCATCATCAGTGGTTTTCTCTCCTTGACTATCTCTTTGGGGCGGCAATCTGTGAAAGGGAACTTCTTTGACTTGGTCCATTACACTTTAGCCTTTCATTAACCCAGATTGCCTAGGGACGTCTCCCTTGGACTAGCCTCCTAAATAGAAAGAGCCCCCCATCGAGGTGACAGTGGGTGGGGAAGCTCCTGTTACGCCGGTTTCAAGCCCTGACTCAAGCTCCTTAGACCTTTCCTACAAACCGTGAGATAACAGGACAAAATGGGGGCAATCGAATTACGAATTTCCTTTCACCATTTGTCTTGAATGAGATGGGGGCAATCAGATTATGAATTTCCTTTCACCATCTGTCTTACATTTTAATATTTTTGAAGTGGGGGCAATCAATCTGTATGTAACATACAAGGGATGATACCTGTTTAAAATCTTTAGGCTAAAAAGAAGGTCTGTCAATAATTTTAAGAACACTCCGAAACCAACTTCCTTCCGATTTTCAGTACATCATAGTCTATGAGGAAATTTTTTTATGGGAATTTTAATCTTTTCAGGGATAAACCTTGAGCGAATTTGTCAGTTTAAAATCTGATATTAGATCTAAAATTGTCAGGATTAGCCTAGACATACTTTTTCATTTAAAATCAAAGGAACATAAAGATTTTTGCCAAATTTTGTTTTGAAAATATGTTTTTAAAGTTTTCAGAGCCAAGGTAAGTTTCTTTGTTTCTATGAAGACTAAAGAAAATAAGAAAGGAGAAAGAAAATCTAAAGTGGATAAGAACTTGGGGATAGGTAAAAAATGACCCAATGACAATTTTGAAAGATTTGAATCAGCAAAAATCCTAATCCTACACAAGTTTGTGTAATTAGTTCAGACTTCTTTTGAGTTTATTTATTATTATTTTTGTTTTTGTTTCAGAGATGGCTTTTCAATTTATCGGCATGACACTATAATTTTATACATTTCTGATTCTCAAGTCAAGTGATAATATTATCATGAGAAAAAATCCCTTTACATTCCTTTCAAAAAGAATATTTCAATTTTATTGGGACTATAAAAAGAGTAGGGACTCATACCTTATTTTTCTTTTGAATTTTCAACAGGGAATATTATTTATTTATCACCTACTTTTAGAGAAATAAAAAAAACAAAAAGGCGAGTGTCAAGTTTTTCTTGAGCCTCATCTCCTGTTCAACAAGATCTACTCTACAAAACACCAAGAACAATAGACTGCATGTCTTCATCCTTCTGCGACCTGAAATCAACCCTGTCCAACTCTGAACCCCGTCATTGGGCTATGGAGTCATAATGCCTAAAAACTGAACCCTACTAAATGCCAAACTGAGAACCGAACTATTGAAATAAAACGCTGAACTAGTATGCTGAAATAAAAAGTTGATTTGGACAACTTATTTATATATATTGGCCCTACAATAATCAGGGGAAATTCCACTGATCAAGTAATATGGAATTTCCAATGGAGCCATGCAAATAGTGGATTGCTTAACATACCTTGTTTTATGATGGATGAAGGAATGAAAAAAAAAAAAAAATTTGCAGCAAAGAATGAATAGGTAGCTTGCACCTACTGCTGAAGTTTGGTTGCACACAAAATGCTGCAACATTTTGGACCTCTTGAAGGAAATACTCCAACCAAACAGCCACTGGATCATGGAAAGATAAAGAATTTTCAGAATCAAGCGATACCTCTTCTTGCTGGCCTAGATGCATGAAAAACCTTTGCACACTTTCTCCACTACTGATCTTTTCTTTTCCTGGCTTGCGAATGTCATATTGAGGCTCACTAGTCTGCTGCTCATCAGTTGCTAAATAGGAAGGAGAGATCAACTACTCCAGTAGCCCCTCCTTATCTCCTCCATCGCATGTCCAAGAATCTTCTTCATCGCTGTCATACACAGGCTGATTGCTTTTATAGTGCAACTGATACTTTTCCTGCTGAAGTGAACTCTCTAAAGAAAGAGAAATAATTTGCTGCTCATCAACTTCGAAATTGCTTTCATCATAGTTATCAAACAAAGGAGAACTATTGTATGTTTCCATGCATGTTGGGAAAGAAATCTGCTCTTCTTCATCGTTTGGAATCTGGATATTCATCGTAAATAGGATAATTATATAAAATTTATGAACTTTGACTTTCAAAAACTTCCATTTCTTGATGATCTAGTAATGATGACTGAATAATAGCAGCTTGATCAAAATAAGAATTTAGAACAGTAGTTTGATCACGACAGTAATTACTTTGAACATTTGGTACAATGACAAATGCACTTAGAGTATCGTTGCCATTGTCAGTATCATTACCAAAATCATCTTTTCCAAGAGCTGATTGCTTATGGTCTTCAATAAGCCATTGGCCTTCGCAAGGATCTAGATCAGCAAAAGATTCATCATCCTGTCTTTGATCAACTCGAAGGACTGGAGGGTCTATAAGGATTTCTTCAGTTTTACTTGCAATCATGTCGTCTTCATTCTTACTGCTGCAATAAACCTCTTCTTGATTTACTTCAAAGTTTTCTTCGTATAAATTTTCCTGATCTATTTGAAGGATATCTTGTTTTTCTGCAAATTCTTCTTCATATAGTTTACCACAATTGCTATCATGTTATGCTTTTTCATCAGCAAACTGATTATCTTTCCAAACTTGTTCGACGGAATCTAAATTGCAAGAGTCTTCAAAAAGGAACTCTGATGAATACATTCTTTTGCAATATATATGAAAAGCTGCATGGAATTCTTTTAATGATGAAATGCTAGAAGGGAGTAGAGATTTGTACCAAAGTCGAGCATCCCCTCCCAAACTAAACATGAACAGTTTCATCAAAACATCTTCATGATGAATATCTAGTTGATGCATGAGCTTGTGAAATTCAAACAAATGCTGAGCAGGGTTATCACCTTTATCCTCTCTAAAACTAGGAAGATGATCTCCCCATTCTTTAATATCAGGAACAACGTTTGGAAAACCAAAAACATTTGTAAATTCCGAAGGAGCAAACCTCGCAGCAATCCGAGCAGCAAAAGAACTTGACATTTTGAAACCAATGGATTCGCCAGTGAATCATGTGGAGTCTTCGAACCAAGGAGTCGCCAGGTGAAAAATGAACCTTTTCACGTATTCAATCTTTGTTCACCATCAAAGATTAAAGTTTTACTTTGTCGTTCTCCTAGGGAAAATAACTTCGTTTCTCCAATCTTGGCAACGGCACCTAAAAGATGTTGTTCCTGAAATTAAACTTAAGGCTCAAAGAGTAATGTCAGGCATCAGGAATGTTTAAAGAGAATGTTTTAAAAGAGTGTTTTTTCTACCTTTAGTTATATAAGAAAAGATCCTTAAATGAAATTAATAATAGGACAGTACAGAGACCGTATTTCATTCTTTGAGTCACAATTATAATATCAAATGGTGTGGGAGAAACTTACAAAACCGTTAAACAAAGCTAGGCATCAATGGCAGATGAGTCTCACCTTGTTTGCAGTAGAAGAAAGTAAAAAGTGTGCCCTTGAACAAGATATGAGATGCAGTAATTCAAATAGCTTGCAGGTCTTGTATTACTTACAGTAGATACAGAGGAAAAATTGCTTACTCAACGAATTGCTAATATAATGTGATTGCAGTAGTTGTGATACTAAATTGCAATCAATCGCTTATCAAGGAATTACATAAAGAAATTCAAAGATATGAAAATACAGAAGGAACACATAACTCAAACTGAACAAAAATTGGAATCTTTGTCTGCACTTGTATTAATACTCAAAAAGGAGAGTTTTATCTATTACATCCGGCAAGAAGCAGCCTCGAATAGATCTGAAATCTATCTATTTATACAAAAATTATCACAACTCAAAAATCGTTGGACTTCATGCAATATCTCCTAAAGACAGAATGTAATTTGAATGAAACGACAACAGGTTGATATTGTTTGAGCTGGCACTTTCATTTGTCTCTTCATCTGCTCGCAGACGTGCTCGTTTTCCTTTGTTCTTTGAATTGGGCACACATGTCCATTGAGGCCACCATAATCATTTGTTTACTGTCCTCGTCCTCTGATTCCATTGCTATCTATTCTTCGGATGCGTTTACTGCAAAAAGAATATCAGTTGAAAATATGGAGGGAGTGATAATGTGACAGGTAGCTCAACGTTGGCTCGTTATGCGATGGCTAATAGTTACGAGAAAGAGTAACCTCTCACGAATAGGATGACATGGGGACAAGTGTAGGTGGGGAGGTAAACAGGGTAACCGATGTGGAATGTGTGACAGGCTGGAGGGTGAATGGGATACATGACGTGGATGACAAGTGTTGCTCCAGCGTCCCTTTATGTTTCTCTATTTTGCGGGGCCGTGAGGGGGTGGTTTGAAGTAACCCGCTTTTCGTCCTGCAATGCACCTGGTGATGCCATGTAGCTCTTTTACTGTACCACGGTTTCAATTGCGGGACCGCTCAGGAATTTTATCGTTCGAGCATGTTGTGTCCCCGCAATGAAACATGGTTGTTGATCTGGTCGCGATCTGCGATCTGGATGCACCTGCTAAATTTAGCGCCACAGCTAAGGTTTATCCGCCTGCCAACTTTAGGATCATTCTAAGCACGCTTGGAGATGGCACTACTTTGGCGTTGAATAAGAACACTTCCCGGAGGATGATCTAACGCGGTGGTCCGACGTCACTATGCTAACGTGCCATGAAAAGAGAAGTGACACGTGTCGGCGCCAGCTGGATGCCAGGTGTCATGACTGATGAGAGTGCCACATGTCTGAACTGATGACTACCACGTACTTTGGCACATCAGAGCTCGGGGGCGGTCTGCATGTAGAGTTGGAGCTCCGAAGTGAACGACGACCGTCAATCTGAGGAGGACACAGAGTAGGGATCTGTGGACTCCGAGAGAAACTACTTCGGAGGAAAACAGGAGCGGGGAAGCTGAAACTCCCGAAGCCCGAATGCATGAAGTGAATATTGACCATCCGTTCCGAAGGACGCGTGGCACCTGATCTGCAACTCTGGGAGAAAGTACTCCGATGTAAAATGAGAGGGAAAGCGTCGAAGTCCTGAAGTAAATAATGATCGTCCAATCTTGAGGACGCGAGGCGCCTAATCTGCAACTCCGAGAGAAAGTACTCCGGAGGAAAATGAGAGGGGAAACCCGAAGTTCCGAAGTCAACTACCACCGTTAGATTTGGATGGACACGTGACAGCAATCGGTGGACTTTGGGAGAAAACACTCCGGATGAAAGCGAGAGGGGAGAAGCTAAAACTCCCAAAGCCCGGAGTTCCGAAGTAAATCTTCGTCGTTGAAATCAAGAGGACACGCGATAGCAGATCTCTCACTTCGGGGACTTAGCACTTCGGGGATTTGTACTGTTGTGCATCTCGGAACGCCCGAAGCCCGAAGTTCCAAAGTAAATCTCCGTCGTCCAAATCAAAGGACATGCGGCACCAAATCTTCCACTTCAGGGACTTAGCACTCCGAAGAGTTTGTGCTCCCTTTTCTAACTATTTAGCTCCTTTCCTGCTATATTTGGTCATTTTGTTAGTTTATCCAGCTTCCAAACTGATTTATCGTTCCACTAGATTCTGAAATCTGAACCATCAAGTTTTCTTGCAACTTTTCACGATGCCATAATCCTTAAGGAAATAAGATTATCCCGCCTGTAACAAGAGAGGTCTATAAGCTCTTTACTGAACAAAACTGTTAATCACAATACAAATCGTGAACTTTAACCAATCATACATATCGTTAATACTTCGGCGTTCGTGAATGTTGGATACGATTAGGGTATAAATCTCCCAAAGGTCAAATTAACGAAGAAGCTAATCTCCTTACTTACTTTTATGTTTTACTTTATCATGTTTTAAACCTTGAATTAGCCTTAAGTACTTCGGCATTTCGGCGACTTCAGGGTTTTGGAATGTTTAGACTTGCTGGAATACCCGAAGCGCGAAGCTCCGAAGCGAATGTTAGTGACTTTCTTTAAAACTAGAGCAACTTCTACAGTTCGGAGATCATTAAGACCATTTGATAAAATTAGAGTAGCTAATTGACGGTGGATATCGTAAGCGCCTTTTCAACAAGCGATGGATTTATTTTTAAATTTAAAAGACGAGTCTCTAANTTTGTGCTCCCTTTTCTAACTATTTAGCTCCTTTCCTGCTATATTTGGTCATTTTGTTAGTTTATCCAGCTTCCAAACTGATTTATCGTTCCACTAGATTCTGAAATCTGAACCATCAAGTTTTCTTGCAACTTTTCACGATGCCATAATCCTTAAGGAAATAAGATTATCCCACCTGTAACAAGAGAGGTCTATAAGCTCTTTACTGAACAAAACTGTTAATCACAATACAAATCGTGAACTTTAACCAATCATACATATCGTTAATACTTCGGCGTTTGTGAATGTTGGATACAATTAGGGTATAAATCTCCCGAAGGTCAAATTAACGAAGAAGCTAATCTCCTTACTTTTATGTTTTACTTTATCATGTTTTAAACCTTGAATTAGCCTTAAGTACTTCGGCATTTCGGCGACTTCAGGGTTTTGGAATGTTTAGACTTGCTGGAATACCCGAAGCGCGAAGCTCCGAAGCGAATGTTAGTGACTTTCTTTAAAACTAGAGCAACTTCTACGGTTCGGAGATCATTAAGACCATTTGATAAAATTAGAGTAGCTAATTGACGGTGGATATCGTAAGCGCCTTTTCAACAAGCGATGGATTTATTTTTAAATTTAAAAGACGAGTCTCTAAGTTTATTTTTCTGTTTGGGTGAAAATTTTGTTTCTAAGAGGCAAAATCTAAAGCTCAAAATCTCAAAATTAAATGTGTTCCAACAGGATTCATAAAATACTAAAATCAAGACCTAGTTGGAGGATACGGGGAGTCATCACGAGCCATCCTATTAGGTCCATGGGCATGTAGCGGTATGACACTACCATTCAACTAGTCACCACGCCAGGGTAGTCTCTTGGTGGCATAGCCGAGAGAAAGGGGGTCTCATCACGAGCCAACCTTCTCATCTCCGTGAAATGCTTGTGGGTAACATTGTCACCACTAGTCACCACACCAGGGCGATGTCCCCTAACTAGTTTCTTGAAAGAAAAAGCAATAAGATAAAGAGGTAAAAGGCATTGAATGGGCTTGGAAACATTTGCATCCATGACAAGATGCAGCTCACCCTCTTCAGAGGCACCCACAGGTAAGCCATACATTTCCCTGTCATTACTGCACCCATTGCTCAAACATCCCTACACCACCTCATCCACGTGCATGACCTGGATTTGCCTTCACCTGGAAACATCCCACGTCCAATGAGAATTAGCCCAGTAGGACCTCCTGACACCCTCTCCAAACTTGGCTTGTAGAATAACATAACGTCTTTGAGCACTTGTCTAGGAAAGGGGGGTTTTATGCACATGTTTAGATAACTTGATCATTAGACATGATTGACATTGCTATGATCCCTATGACTTATGAGCCCATGGAGGGCGTACTTCTTGTTGTTGCAGGGCCACACCCGACGGATAGGTACACATGGGGAGATGATTAGTTCGGACCTACATAGGGCTAAAAGCCCACCAGATGGATGTTGAGACCCCAGCCAAGGGAAGACACATATCAGAGGCTTGCACCAGAGAGAGCTGAAATATCCCTGATCCCGCTGATCAAGATATTTTCTACTGATCTAATGTTATGTCTCGCAGATCTGATACACTGGGGGTTTCTGGATGCGTTTTATCTTCAGATCTAATACTCTAGGGGTTTCTGGATGCGTTTCAGTTGTGTGTTTGAGATGTTTATGGTTATTGCACGTGCATGTTGTATATTTATGGTTTAAACAGTATATAGAGGATGCATGCGGAAATAAAGAACATCAACTGCCCAATAATATGTATTATGCGACTCAAGCATGGAAATACAATAACATACTAGAAAGATGGAAATATAGAGDATAGTYRTCRRTTAGATCTCATGGATYGTCACTGGAATACAAGCAAATAGCATAAAAATACCCGTGATYAGAAGATGAAGGCAGATCTGATGCATGCACGGATAGATCGACAAAATAGGCGATTCCAGAGAAATACGGTAACCGCTACAAGTTGGAAAACTCGTCCAGAAGGTTAGACCATCGAAATGAGCTGGAAACTGTGCCAATAGAAGCGCCCTGGCCTCTAGACTGAAATGGATGAGTATCGGATATCAAATCGGGTCTCTGAGGCATTGGATCTCGACCCCTGGGGGGTTTGTGCACCTCCTGGGACACTGGATGCACCCCAAATCATTCCACCAACGGAATCAGCTGCTATAGGACTCAAAACGATCGTCTCGACAAATGCAGAACTGGGTCGGGAGGGTTTCCCCGGATCTGCTCTGATGCTTCGTCTGCAACCTCAAATGTCCTACCGGAAGAGTTGCGCCCTAAATGGCTGGATGATGCGCCCTGCAAGATTCCACTGTCAAAATCTGATGGAAAGTGGCTCAATCTAAGCGCCCTGGCTGGATCTCAACTGGGTCGGAAGGAAAATGAAATTTGAGCTCGGACCTTGTGCAGCTCGACAAACCCTTGTGGAGCTGTGCATGTTGCAACTGGATACTCTTGAATAGCACGGTGAAATACCTGGATGGTATCTCCGATGGGCTAGGGTGTGTCTCTCAACACCGAAACTGATCAATGGTGGTGGTTTCCTCCAGAAATCCACAAAACAGTAAAGTCGACTCTCTTCCTCCTCTGGGACCTCTCCAAATCAAATCATAACAATGCATAATGAATTAGGTTTCTTTACCCTTCCTTTATAGCTTCCCGAAACCCTAATTCGTTGTTGACCTTTTCCCTCCAAGTGACTTTTACTTTATTTTATTATTCCTTGATTAAATCACTTAATTAATTAATTAATTAACCATTTTACCTCTAAAAAGTGATTTATCCATCATGATGGCTTCTCCGGCCACTGAAAGTCACTTCTCATCATCTTATCCTATAATGCTATTCCTCCCGATTCCGATGAGCTATTTCACTAAGAGGTTTCTCAAAGTAATATGCCCATTAGGATCTTCTTAGTGAATTTAATTAAGATATGACCCATAATAACTCAAAATTACGGAAATCGTCAGAATGCAACGGAACCAAAGCCCAGCTGTGCGAAATGGATCTTGATGATGAACGATACAAGTCGGGCCCAAATAAACCCCTCAATATCTCTTGAACTCTTTGTCACCCCTATCTGGCTACTCGGGTAGATATAACACTCTCAAATGTTGTAATATTATAATGTCCCAAAATGGGGACATTACAGAGGAGGACGTTCCACCAGAGACAGCCTGGCAGGCCTGGACCCAGGGGGGTCTTTCCCTCCCACTGTGATGATGGCCTTGGAAGGCCCATGACATCACCTATGTGACCCTTGACGTCACCCAACGTTTGATGGACACTTTGGAGGCAGTTGTGTGCCAAGTGGCACATGTGGCTTGATCTAGAGGCCTTGGGAGGCCTAACGTTTTGCTCCTGGAAGCCAATGTTTCACCAAAGAGGCCTAATGCCACCCTAAAGGGGCATGAAATCACCTTTTCTGCTTGATTTAGGGTTTAATTTGTCATTTTTATGTAAAAACTGGATATTACATGTAAACTGGACATGTCGGCCTTTTTGACCTAATTCTGGTCATTTTCATTGTATAAATAAGGGTTTTTCCCTTGTATTATTTCATCATCTTTCACTCACGCTTAAGTGAGGTCTGAAATTTGCACCCTAATTAGGGTTTATTGGCTGAAATTTGGTATGCACTTCTTGAAGGAGGCTATTTTTGGTGTATTTTAGCATTTTTCTTGGTGGAAGTCTTCAACTAGGCCTATTGCTAGATGATTCTTGGTAAATGTAAGTAAATTTTCTGCAATTTTTCTTCATTTGAATGGTTATGGTGTATTTATCTTGCGTTTCTTCCAAGATTATGAAATTGCTAGCTTAAAACCCTAGGAGGCTAAAGCACATGTTATTGTTCTTGCCTTAATAACTTTTCACCTACTAGATTATGCTAGAAACCCTATTTTCTTGAAGCTTTTTGCTAAGGGCCTTGCCATTGCAACACCCTAGCATCTTTTGCTTCATCTAGCCATCATCTAGCCATCATCTACTTCATCCCTGAGCTAAAGAAGGAGGAAAACTACTAGGGCCTAGGGTTACCTACTTCCTAGTGGCCATTTTCCCCTAAGGTTTAGTGATTGAAGCCTCGGGCTACCAACACTTCAATCATCAACCTTCTAGTCTCTAGCTCTCTTATTATCAATTTGTTCCTTCAAGATTGCCGCTGCTAAAAGAGACTCCATTTACCCTAAAAGCACTGATCTAAGCCTTACAATTGAGTGATTGATGAAAACTACTCTCAAAACTTTTACCTCAAGCTCTCTACTAACTTTTCCTAACCCTAGAAGCTCTCAAAACTAGTCTAAGCTCTCTAGTAGACTAATCTACTAGCCTACTTGCTGTTGTTACAAAAGTAAGCTACAACCATCTATTGCATCATTAAAAGCACCTAAAAGCAAATTATAAAGTTGATTTATACATTGCCTAATCAACTTCTGACAAATACTAATACTTTGCTATTAATAAGTGATTATTTTTGGGTCATTGTGAAGCTCTTTCAAGGCATTTATTGTGAAGCTATCATCTTATAAACATTGCTGTTATAAAATTCTGTTTGCTTCATCATACATCAACTATTGATTTTATTTATAAGTCCATGGTTTTATGAAGTACTAACAGCAAGTTGTACTTGCAAACGACATCGTTTTCTTGTTGCTTTGTTCTAGGCAGGTACATCTAAGCACTTCATTACTTCATTGGTTAAAACCTTGGGACTTTCTGATTAGTGTGACTTGAGATAGGGGATACTTTCATAGACACTTTAACCTTTGCCCTCTCAAACCCCCAGGTCACCGGGGACGTCTCCCCTGGGCCATCAACCCTAAATAGAAAGAGGTATTTTGTTGAGGTGATAGTGATAGGATAACCTCCTGTTACACCAATTTTCCTTCCCTTAACCTTTTCCTTTGGAATAAGTACAAATTGTGTGATAACAGAGAATTTTCTGTATCGTCATTTTCACAAATCATACCCAAAGCCCTTTCATTCCCTTCAGTTAACATTTTAGCTAGACCTTGCCCCTTGATTAATTTAGTAGGCTTGATTTCTAAGTCATATTCTTGAATTTTAGCAATCCATCTTTCCCTTGTACCTAATCCTTTTGATTGAGATAATACATCCTTAACTGTTGAATTAGGAATCATGCCCTGAATCGTGATGCTAACATACTAAGCATGCCCCCATGTGACTCATGACATCATCCTCAAGATCCTCCCAAGAGAATCTCTCTCTGATCTGTTGACGAGTCCTGAAATGGCCAAGATGTCCAACCCAAGGTACATCATGTACGGTCCTCAATATCTCTGACACTACCTGTTGCGACCATACATCCTGCGAACTGACCTCATAGTCCTCATCAAAAACCTTTGTCCTACTATGCTCCCTATCCTCATCCCATTGAGACTCTAAACCTATATCCACCTCTGGAATATCCTCTGTCACACGGTTGAGGATTTTCTCCATCACGCCCAAGACCTCATCCGACTGTCTCGGACGAACCTCTCCTATCCTGTTGCATATCATGAAATATCCCTTGTCAGGAGGTCTCTGCCTAACAACTCTCCATGTCCCATGCAACTAAATATCTTCCCCTATGTTGTTGTATATAATTAAAGTATCGGGGAAGGCTAACAGAAATAACTGCAACTGTATGTAGGATTGGGGAGTGTCATATGCATTGGTCAATCCCAAAGGCTTGCCAAGAATTCATCCACCGACACCCATAGTGAATAATCGCTTGTACCCCTCACTAATCTCAAACCATCGGGTACAACAATAGGTAACTCCACAAACTGATGATCAATCACACTCCCTCCATCATCACTCATATGACTACTGCTACTGAGAAGGTGATCTCCCTGATCCATGTACGGTTGCAAGGGATAGGAATCTCCATGCTCCACTAAGTATGTCTCCTCCCTGCACTCCAATGCATCCCCCTAGATCCCACTGTACACCTCTACCTGCCCCTGTGAACTACCTCTCATCACTATATAACCCTTTCGACTCATGCAAGCTCATGTATCCTCTTGCATCATCATGTATCCTAGGTGTACTGCTAGGCAACCTCTACATGGATGTCAACCAATCTTGGAATCCAAATGGAAGTGTCCTCATAACTGCCCCTGCCTCTGGAATCCCTATGTGTATGTGTATGACCAATTGTCTCAAAACCCTCATGGATGGAGGTCCTTGTGACACATGGACATCCTCCTGCGTCTCGGAATCACATCTCTCCATAATCATCAGTGATCCTAGGTACTCCTCATGCCCCTCCATCAACTGACACTCCTATACCAAACCACCAACATCCTCTAGCGATGTAGCTGAAGTATATAACTGACTCTCTGTGGAGATCGATGTAGTGGATCCCTGACTAGCCTCCTCAAGGATCTCCTCTAATCTGAACTCTGATTCTTGAAGGATTGTCTGTGCGTCTTCCAAGAATCCCTGTGTGCTTACCAACTCATGAGTGAGTCGGTCCACCTCAGTCTCCTCCCTCAACGCCCTATGATACATCTCACCAACCTCCAAAAG
Organism: Picea mariana; assembly: GCA_032191745.1. Classification (NCBI taxonomy): domain Eukaryota; kingdom Viridiplantae; phylum Streptophyta; class Pinopsida; order Pinales; family Pinaceae; genus Picea; species Picea mariana. The sequence goes on along the minus strand of JASDQU010249797.1, from coordinate 1,361 downwards.
GTAATCTCTATCCATAAGTAATTGTTGGTAATCGGTCCTCATCACAGTCATTCTCTGCCTGAGTGTTTGGAAATCATCAAGGGCAAGCTCCCCATCCGAACTATCATGTTCCATCGAGGCCCTCCAACAATACTCTTCCACCAATGCGTGTGTATCATCAATGTGCCTAATGGCTGCCATGATCATGTCCTCTCTTACTCTCAGTTGTCATGTCAAGTGGCGTGACTCCTGATCACTATCTTGTTGAGGTGCTACCTCATGACTCCCACTACTAATGTCAACAGTGGAATCCCCATCAACACACTCCTCAAGAGATAAGGCACTGTACTACCCACTGTCCGTTGTGCTACCGAATCCCCCTGTATGCCACTCTACATCATCATATAATGTTGCCTCAATCTCAACCGCCCTGTATCCTGTATGTGCAGTTGTATCCTCCTGTGCACTCACCCTACTAATATCATTTGCACCTGAATCCCATACAGATGTGTCCATACATGTGTTATGGTCATCCCGAC
>JASDQU010249795.1:0-16400 GCA_032191745.1 Picea mariana | reverse complement strand
GACTCAATCCGGAGTCCAAGGGGTTCCACCGATGCCTCTGCATCCTCAAGGTCCAAAGCCCTGCACACTCAATAAAACTGAGTCAATAGCACCTGTCTATGTAAAAGTAGTAAAACATCATGTCATCTCTCATAATTCATCATAATCAAGGATAAATGTTTTAACATCATAAAAGTCCAGATCACTTGAGAGCAAGTGTCCTCAAAGAATAAGTTTTCTCAGTGCGCCAGAGTGGGATGTTACAGTTTGTTCAATGTAAACCTCTTCTTCAAGTTCCCCATTCAGAAAAGCTGATTTTACATCCATCTAATATACTTTAACATTTTTGGAGCATGCATAAGCTAAAAGTAAATAGATTTCCTCCATTCTGGCAACTGGGGAAAAGGTCTCTTCAAAGTCGATTCCTTCAATCTATGCATATCCTTTACATACCAATATAACTTTTTTCCTTGTAACATGTCCATATTCATTCAATTTATTCCTGAAAACCCATTTTGTGTTAATCACATTCTTATTCTTTGGTCTTGGAACCAATTCCCAAGTGTCATTTTTCTCTATTTGATCCAATTCTTCATCCATGGCCTTATTCCAAAATTCATCTTTTTTGGCTTCTTCAAAACAGTTTGGTTCAATTCTAGATAAGAGTGCTAGGTGTGTTTGTTCTAGTCAATGGATTTTTCTTCTAGTCTCAACTCCTGCATCTTTGTTTCCAATAATCTGATCTGAAGGATGATTCTTCTATACTCATTTTCTAGGTGTCTTTGGAGATACTTTCTGAACCTTCTCTTCTTCTTATGTTGGATTCTCTTCATCTTCGTCTTCCTCTTCTACTTCTTTTTCATATTCTTCTTCAAAAAGTTGTTGCATTGATTTGTTTTCTTCTTCCTTTGATTCTGGTCTTCCTGTTTCATCAATTGTTACGTTGACGGTTTCCACAACTTTGTTCAATGTTGGATTGTAACACTTTTATGCTTTCCTTGTACTTGAGTAACCAAAAAGTATTCATTTGTCCACATGAGAGTCAAACTTTCCCATTATGACATCTTCTCTTTTGATGTATCATTTTCTTCCAAAAACTCTGAAGTGTTTCACATTTGTTGGTCTTCCTTTCCATAGCTCATAGGGATTTTTATTATTGTTGCTTTTGAGCATTACTTTTTTTTGAATCTGAACTTTTTTATGCACTCCCTGTGTCCAAAATATATCTGTCAATTTGGAATCCATTAAAATTATTTGAGCCATTTCTTGTACTGTCATGTTCTTTCTTTCAACAACTACATTCTGTTGAGGTGTCCTAGCAACAGAGAATTGCCTTTTTATTCCATGACTGCTACATTACTCCATAAATTCCTTTGAAGTGAACTTTCCTCCATTATCAGATCTCAAACATTTGATTCTTGAATCCATCTCATTTTCAACCATTTCCTTGTAGATATTGAAGTTTTCAAAATCTTCTGACTTGTTATTGAGAAAGAAAATTGCAGTCATTCTTGTATAATCATCAACTAATAACATAAAGTATTTTTAACCTTTCAAGCCCTTTGTTGTAGTTTTTCCAAGTAGATCAGTGTGCACAATTTCTAGTGGTCTTGTTGTTGAATATTCCTTTGATTTGAACACGGTCTTTGTTTTCTTTCATTGTTGATGATGCTTGCATAAAGTGTTGGTTGGTTTTGTGATCTAGAGCATTTCTTTGACTGATTCTCTTTTGCTGACTTTGACAAGGTTATCAAAATGCATGTGACCCATTCTTCTATGCCATAGCCAACTTTCATCTTCCTTTCCTATACAACACTTTTCATTTCCAATTTCACTTAACACATATATGTTGTTTGAAGTTCTTGCAGCTGTACCAACCAATTTCCGAGAACCTTCTTTTCTTATCTCACACTTTTCTGAATTGAAAGTAATTTTATGACCTTGGTCACACATTTGACTCACACTTAGAAGATTGTGTTTCATGTCTTCTACCAGTAGAACATTTTGTGCCTTTTAAATCTTGTTCCCAATTCGAACTCTGACTTCTCCAATGATTTTGGATGAATTATTATTTCTGAAGGAGACTGATCCATTTTTTTCTTTTCGTAATGTAAGAAATTTGTCTTTATCACCTGTCACGTGTTTTGAACATCCACTATCAACATACCAACCTTGTTTCTTCTGCGTATCTTGCAGAGTGACTATGCATTCTTTATTTTTATACTCATATTTCTTTCTTATCCATGTTGTTTTATGAGGTTCTTGTCTGTGATTGTTGTTATTCTGTTGAGACTCTTTATGAGGGACTGTCATTTTGCAATCCTTGGCCATGTGTCCAAAATTGTTACATTTGTAACATTCCACATTAGTGCTCAAAGATTCAAACCTGTTGTAACTTATTCTTTGTGTGTCACTAGGTCTCCTTGAATAATCCCTTTGTGTATAACTCTCAAAGTTGTTACTGTTCCTGTTGTTAGCTCTGCAATTCACAACTTTATGTCCAAAATTATTACATGCATAACATAAACCAAAAAATATAGTTTGATAACTGGGAGTTGAAGATCTTCTGAAAGGAGATGCTCTTATGAATCCTTCTCATTCTTGAGCCCTATTTGTCTATTGTTGATTCTAAAATCTGAATCTTCTTGGTGGAGGAGTGTCCCTGTAATCTCCCTTGTATATCTTTCTATCCTCTTTGATTGTTTCTTCATAGCTCTTTGGATTTGTTTCTTTCTCTATTGTTTCGGATCTTGATCCATTTTCTGTCTAATTGTATCCAATTCCGGATTTGTCAATATGATATTTTTGACTGTTGATAATTTCATCCAAAACTTTTGAGCTATTCTGCATATTTTTCTTTTGAATATCCTTTCTTAGTGTGACAACCTCTACTTCCAAGTTTCGAATGATCATATCCTTTTCTTCTAGTTGTTCTTTGAGTGCTTCTTCAATTCTTTTATCTTCTTCTATTTGAACTTTCAATTTTGTGATCATTTGTTCTAGTTCTCCAGTGTCCTTTTTCTTGTCTAGTTCCGCTTGTAGTTTCTTGTTTTTCTTCTTTTATCTTCTGATAATTTCTATGGCACACATTAATTCTTCTCGATAGTGAACTTCTGTCTAGGGGTCTATCTACTCTTACTACCACTATAAAAATTCTAATTTAAAACATGTCACTATACACTTTATTAATTAAAACCCTAATCCTTTTACAAACCCTGATACCCTCACTAGATATTATTACCCTACAAACTTATATTAAAACACTATCAATTCTATTAACTAGATATAACTAAAACATGAGTGCTTAGATAAAAAACCTAAATGAGTAAGGAAACCTAGATTTCACACTATTTTCTATTTTTGACACCTAACTACAATATCCACACTTAGGTAATAAGCCTTGATTCTCAATATTAATACACATATGTAATCATATGATATTAATATCCTTAATCACAAAGAACCCAACTACATTTACACTAACACTACTAAATAATTAATTAAGAGTAAAACCTAATTACCTAAAACCCTAAAGAAAATAAATAATTAAAAGCAACCCACTACTTATATACCAACACTATTAAATAACTAATTAAGGGTAAAACCTAACAAATTACCTAAAACCCTAAACAAGTAATTAAAAGCCTTGTATAACCTATTTTTTATACTTATACATACTAATTATTATTCACAAAACCCTAGATTTAAGTCTCATTATTTAAAATTAAGTCTCATTAATTTAATTAAATTCTAAAATTAGGACAACCGACTTAACTAAATAACTTTTAAATTGTCTTGCATTTAAAGTATTAATTGATGATGTTCAGCTAGATCTCACTCGACAATTAGTCCTGATGATGAATCCTGATTTGGATTCGAAATGTAGACGACAAAATGACTCCAACTATGGATTATCTAAACAACACATGGAAAACCTTCTTTTGTCGAGTCAAATTGTAATCAGGATCTACCTACACAAGGAGACCTCATTTAGTGTTTTTTGAAATGACTCGAAGTCTCGAATTATTAGAGTTATTGAACACTCTAATAAACACCACTGAAGACAACACAGTGATATTGAACAAAAAAACTCTTCAATCAGTGCTAACTTGTTTGCAAGTGACGCAAGCTAAAGTTAGACTTCTTCAATATCTATCCCAACTATTGAATGATGAGTTGACTGATCTCAAAAATCAACATTCAGTGAAGTGTTCTGAACTAGTTTTTGTTCAACACAAACCTCTTTATGATGTTGATGATGGTGATGTTTTTAATCAATAGTCAATGAAGGAGAAGCTCAATAATACATCTTTAGATGTAGATAAAGGCGATGCTATTCTTGAACCTACTTTTCAAGAGTTTTCTTTTGAGTTTAATGAAGAAAATGTTTCAATGATGCATCAACATGAAATAAATCCGCTTCCATGGATTTCAAGGCAACAGGTTCATAATACTCTTTCCAATACCATTATCAGACCTTGGGAATAAATCATCTACAACAAGAACAGAACAAGACTTGGATATGACAAGGAAGTTACCTTTCATATTCGTAATTATTCCAAACCAATCAAGTTCCAAAGTGTTGGATTCCTTCAAGAAGCTTCAACTTCACCTATTCAAGTTCAACATCAAAATGATAAGTGCCGACATTGTAATCGAGTTGGTCACAAGGAGAAGCAGTGTTTTGATCTCCATCCTTGGCAACATTGTGGCAAGCATAACCATTATTCAAACAGATGTTCAACACTAAAGAAACCCGCAAGATTGAAAATTCACTATGAGTGGATTGATCCTTGGAAATGGTCATCAACAACCAAGGGATTATATAAGTCTTNTTTTTTCTGCATGCCCACTTTGTGTTGTACTCAAATGGAACAAGTATGGTACTCTCTTCGGCATAGAAGGGGGGAGTACAATGATGTAACTCTCATGCACCTTAAGGGGGGGAGTTCAAAATTCCAGTGAAGATGGTTCATGAAACCACTTATAGTCTCTCCTTTTAGCTGACAAAAGGGGGAATTGATGATGGAATTAAAGATGGTTGTCAGACATAAAGTTTTGACAACAACAAACATCAAGTATGCCAGATGGGCATGAAATTTTCCAAATGGGAAACTACGATCTACAAATGACACACTTTAGCATAATTATGGTTCAATAAGTTTAAGTTGAATCATACATAATTGGGATGTTGATTTTTTTATTTTGAGAGCAATGATGTAAACATTTGGTTCACATAGATGGTCATTCGACCTAGCAGAGGACAAGAGGATCCTTTTGCATTGTATCTTGGCATTTAATTAANAATGACTTGCAATTGAATCATACACATTATACATTGGGATGTTGTTGGACACCTAAAAGTGTCAAGATTGGTTAGTGGTTATCCAAAAACCATCAGATACATGGTATCAATTGGTTAGTGGTCATCCCAAACAACAAATTCAGAGAGAACTTCAGTGATACACTAATATTAGAGTGGTGATACTACATGTTCACCAATTAGCAAAAGACATCAGATTCTTCTAGCTAAAATACTTGGCAAAAGGATCAAATTGTCAAGCAATCAGGAAATGTTCAGATATTGCAGCTGTCCACTTCCATATCTCATCTTTCTTCCAGTTCATTTCAAATGAACATGTTCAACATTCAAATTGACGGTTTTTCAGGCAGTTCTTCATTAAGGCTCAGCTTAGGAGTTTGACTATGAAGACTTGGAATTGATACCATTTTATGCTTTATTACCGGTATTATTGATCAGACTTGTGATTGAGGGGGGGATTGTTAGCCTATGGTGTACCTTTACCAATCACTAATTTTAAATTGTCACCTATATTTGTATTATTCATTTAGGATATTAGTAATATATCCTCAAGTGATGACTAATGAGTTAGTTAAGATTGCCTAGCCTAGTCATCATGCATGATTTTAGAATTTAGAGAAAATCTCTCCATGAGTTGGCATCACCCATTGTACTATAAATATGTAACATTGGAGTGAATAATATAGTGTTGGCTAGTGATCTGTTTCTGCCATGTTGTTATTATTGCTTATGTTTTATCCGTTTATTAGGATAAAACCTGAGGGAAGCTCCAACTCCCCAATTATTTGGCTACAACCAGAAGGAGGCTACAACCCCCTATGTTCTTCAGACACAACCGAAAGGTGGCTACAACGACCTGTCCTTTCCCCATCCTCCCACCTTGAAATAGAAGTAGAATGATGGAACCACTATCAACCTGTCATTGTGAGATATACTGATGTGAACTTGTACCAATAAATCTGAACCATGCATCAACCTATACCTCAACCTGTAATCAACCTATACCATAAAAAGGTGCATCAACCATGAACCAACCTGTAATCAACCTGTACCATAAACAAGTGCATCCAAAAATGTAAAAATTATGTACCAATCACGCGTTAACTACTCATCAACTATGACTAATCAATATGTACCAACATCATCAACTATACACCTCATGTATGTGCCAACTCATCAACTACTTGTCTCAACCATGTACTCAACATGTACTTCAACCAAAAACCCTCATCAATTTCATCATCCAAATCTGATTTATAGATATGTAATAGACCTGGTGTATATGATCACATTCCTGCAAAACTTCCTTAACTTTAACAACAAGAGACTAGCATTTTCATCAAACTTTTCTTTAGTCTCACATGCCTAGTTTTGGATTAGTCAACAACCCTAACTTGAAGTAATCATAACTTTGTACTTGTAAGGTATAAAGATATGAAATTGATAAAAAAATGTTATTCAGATTGTTTTATTCAATTCCTCCAGGTGTCACTACTTGGAACCTCTCGAAAAAGGAGTTATAGAAAAAATGGCATACCTTGCTGAATTTTGGCTTATTCTAGAGAGAGACTTTGTAGAGCATGCCCCACAAAGAATATTTTTTGAATTGATCAGAAACTATGAAAATCCATACTAAATACTATACCCTAACCAACACATTTGGTTTCGCTGAATTTGGATCTTTTATGAAGAAGTTATGGCATTTTTACCCAAAACACTTGTTTTTGACTAGTTTCAAGACTAACCACAAGCCCTATTTTCCACGGAGTCTAAATCCAAAAATACAATGACCCACAAACTAAATTTTTTACCACATATACTTGGATATGTTTTCTCAATGGAATATCAATTTCACGGTTTTAATCATTATAGAAAAAAAGTTATAGCGAAAATGGTGAGATGACCTGTAAGTAACATACCTTAGAATGCACCATCAAAAGGATTTATTCTTCCTTGCATTTCGGTCTTCTTTTCTTCACCTTCCCTCATAATTTCGGCTTAGATATCCGGGGTTACCTTAGACACCTATATATATTCAATATGCTCAAGTTTGATTGAAATGAGAGAGCCTTGCGTCTTATTTATACTCTCCAAGTAGCTTCCTTAAAAACATCTTCTACATCACTTGGCCCCACTTTCCTTATTTTAGGGTTAAACCACATCTAATTTATCCATTAAATTTATTATTGAAATAATTTATTTTGTATTCACTTTGAATTATAATACACTAATTACTTCATTTTATTATTTACCCTTTAAAATCGCTTAAACCACTTTGACTACTTTGACCTTTTGGGGCTTCTAGATGACATATGTGGGTCCTCCAACTTCGTAAGGCCATAAATCTCAAACCATGAGGAGTTATGTGACATTCCACATACTAGAAGAAATGGAATGACATGTAATATCCATATGGAATAGTATTATCTGAAAATATATCATAACTCATACCGTTATCCATCAAACAAACTTGGGTCCATTACCCAAACTTGGGGTCTCGAATTTCTCATGGCCATAACTCTCTAACCGTGAGGAGTTATGTTACATTCCACATACCACCAGAAATGGAATGACAAGAACTATCCTTATAGAATATTTTACTTGAAAAATTCATTGTCTTTCATCTCATTATTCCACAATTAAGCATGGGTTCTCTTACTTCACAAAGCGTCTTCTCGTGAGGGATTTCATCATAAGGGGACCACTTTGGAGTTCATCTATATTTACTTCTTATCAACCATGATAAGAAAATAACGAGTCATATTTACATCAAACAATCTTGCATCTAGTACCCAAACCTTTGTGCTGCGGGGATTTCTTCAAGGGTTGACATCAATGACAACCAATCTTAATCAACAGAAGAAAGCATGGAAAAAATCCTATAGGGTCGCATAATAGGATGTGGTTTCAACTTAAAACAAAAGAAAAAACTAGCACAAGAAAGATGACATAGAACACATTGCACCAGAGAAATACTCTTTAAAAATTACAGAGCCTGCAAATCACTTATCGGTTCTTGGGGAGAACCCCTCCAACACATTGTTTCCTCCTTCCTTACCAAGTCCAAACACCACCAGAGAAATCGGTTGCAAGGGTGGCATAGTGAAGAGTAAAAGTGAAAATGAAACCAAAGGATCAACTATGAGGAACATAATGGAACCCTAAGTTCCTTGTTCATGGATAAGAAAGACTCGTACACCCCCCCACATAAAGTCTTCATAGAAAAATTTTAAGTTTTACTTTGCATTTCCCGGAAAATTAGAAAAAACAAAATTATGATGGGTAAGATTTTAATCATACTTCTAGGACGTGTTGGAATACTATTGGTGGATTGTGACAGGCTCAATTTTTATCCCTCCTTCCATCCCTTGATCAGTTCTCAGTGAATCCTTTTTTTTTTTTAATAGAAAGGGTAATCATGTGACTCGATATAAGATTGATATTTACCAATCTTTGTGGCTAAACAACAATGTAATACAAACCCTCATGAAGATCAATCTTGAGTTCAAGGAAACTTACCATCCTTTCTAACCATCCATTGAAGCTAAAAAAAATTCCTTGACCGAGAGCTTAATGCCATTGAGACTATCCAATTCCAAGACCTCACAATGTACCTTCATCAATCTATACTTAAAAGTTGTGGGGTTATCCTTATACCTACCTTTGTGAGTTGTAAGTGGTAGTGTAAACTGATGACCTTTTTCTTTTATTTTATTTTTTAAATAGCTTTAACTATAAACAAAAAAAATAAAAAAATCAGAGGACCAATGTACTGTGTAAGCTTAGAAATGCATTATTCTACTCATGAGGGAACAATACAATTCTCAATTTTAGATTTCACTATGGATACACTCACACCTACCTAATATCAACATCAATAATTGATATATAAAATTTCAATAATTCTTCTAAACTTTTATCTTCATTTTCAGGAAAAACAGTCAGAAAATGTCAGAAAGTGCATATCTCCATCATTGTGAGAAAGTGGATATTTAATGGAGAAATTTGAATGAAGCAATCATGATTCAAATTTATTATGAAAACAAGAGTTACATTGTGGTAATATTAGTAGTAATAATTGTGATTTTTTTAAGCATTGAATGTTAAAGGACTTGAAAAGGTTGAGACAGACATTGAAACTGAAAGAGTGAAGAATGGTTATAAAACTATAAAATCATGACATTATACTATAGAACCAATCTAAACAAGAGGATATAATTAGCAAAAAAATATATTGAAGAGTCAATATTAGGATATAAGAGACAAAAACATAGTTTTGTGGACCATAATAAAGACTCCTCTTTGTTGGGAAATTTATTTCCATAAGTTTTGAACATTAATTATCAATACAAGGTTGTGAGCTTATGAGATGAAAAGACAATTTGTGGAGGATCAATGCATATTCTAAAACTTATACTAACTCACGTGCTAATGAAATATGAAATAGATTTAGAGAAAAACAATAACTAATATTCTCAATCTAAGTTTATAACAGATTCACTAGTAGGAAAACATGTTACAAGATTTCAATGCCTCTACAAGAGATGGATCTTGTAACAATACTTTGTTGACTTGTGAGAATCACACATTGTAAATATTATAATCACTCATTCAAATGAAAAGGGTTCTAAACTAAATTCTAACTTCTCCAATCTAGAGTTATCACAGTCTCACTAGTAGTAAAGCAAGCTACAAGGTTATGTGGCCTCAATGAATGTAGGATCTTACAATAGTACATTATTGAATTATGAAAGTTATATATTGTGAGAATGCTAATCAATCCTCTACTAATTGAATCAAATGAAAACTGAAATAAAATATGAGTTTAAATCTAGAAATTCAAGAGTTGGTCTATAAACAAGAGAGTGAAATGATTTACAATGATTTACAAGAATAAGGAGTTGCAGAAAGAGGAAAGAAAATAGGTGTGCACATGAATTTAGAAGAGTGACATGAACCAGAGAAAGGGGCCCCTCAAGTATTGGCACACTCACAAGAAGAAAATAATTAACTCGATAAAATCAGAGCTCTTATGATGATTATGAAACTATTTACAATCTTCACTTCATAGTTTCTATCTCTCTATTCCAATCCCATTTAAAGCTTCATATTTGGCTTATATTTATATAAGGAAAATTATAACAACTCTCATAGATTAATGGCACAACCATGTCTAGTTTCTAAATATAATTGATTCACTCCATTTGACATCCAATTGATTGCTAAATTAGAGAAAACAACCTCAATAAAAATATGGGCAGATCCTCTTCGAAGAAATCCTTGTATACAGGACTTCATGCACTTTATGAAGAATATATACATGATTTACTTAGTTCGGCATGTTCTCCCCAAAAAAACCCTTGTCCCAGAATTTCCAAATTCCTCCTCACCAATCATAAAATCACATTTGAAGATCATTGCCTAGTTGTCTATTTTTGTTGTTATGTTATTTTCTCTGCTAGCATCATGTTTTATGAGAGTTTCTGAGTTGATTTTCTTGAATCAAAAGGAAAAAATACCATATTATGAAGCCATAGATCATGCAAATATGTTGACAAACAAAGGATTATCAGGACATAATTATTCCTATATTGCTGATAAAATTTGATTTTTAATTAGTTCAATTTTTAAAATTTTAAAACCAAGAAATAAAATAAGAAAATACCTTATATGGGTTTATTTATATTTATGTAGCCAAAATGGATGAATCATATATAAAAAGGAGAAAATTGGGATTAGAATGTGTAGGTTTAAGATCTTTTTGAAAGAAAAAATAGAGTACCAACACTCTTAATGAACAAAGATGAGAGAAATCAGAGAAAGTAATAGACATTTCATAAAGGAACACAATGGATCAGGGAAAAATACACCAAGTAACAATGACAGAGCAAGGAGAGGACTTCAGAGGTAAATTAAAAAGTAATAGGAGTAAAGAAAACACTATTGAAGCCTTGAAATATTTATCAACTTAGTCATCAATAGAAATGCTTTGCCACCAAACCTCTGTCGCACACAAATGAAAAAGGTTTATCACAAGTCGGATGAATTGAGTTTCATTGACAATGAAGACAACAAATTTTGTGTTATGTTAGTTTAGTTTTTTTTTTTTAATTTGTGTTTTTTTTTTCTCATGCATTAGTTTAATATATTAATATTATATTAAAAGTGATTGATATAACATAATCTATAATAATAATATTTTTAAGACAACTACATTTAATTAAAAGTGGTTAATATATCTCAATTGAGATAATTATTGAATTCTTGAATTTTGATTTTTGGGTGACCTCAACAATTAGAGATTGTGGGATTGGGGTTTTCAATCTGTTATTTTTAATTAATATTTTTCATATATTTTGTTTTATCCATAAGAACATCAATGATTTTTGGGGTTTGCAACAACTATGTTGTCCTTAGGTAGTAGTGGGAGTTTTGAAGAGAATGGTGTAGCGACAAAAGAACACTTTGCTTTGAAGGGATTGGTTTAGTGAAAAAATAAGACTTTCTTTATCTTCATTGAACATCTTTCCTTCTCATGTATCTTAGCTTCCAAGATAAAACAATATCAAAGATTTCTCATGATATCAAGTTTTTCCGTTATGGAAAATCCAAATGACGTTAAGGTTGTAAAGTTCTTATCAACTTTAAAAACATTGATACCCTCCAATTGGTGTCATAGTGTCATTCAATGTAGGGTTGAAATTTCATGGGAACTTGCATAGTGTTGGGAGTACTGTCTAATAATAATAAAAGTATATGGAGGTATACATACCCTACCCCTTTCTAAACCCGTGAGCATGATACAACACCACATTCCCAAAACTCCGCGGCGCTTTTTTCCATGTTCACAACAAGCTAAAAAAAAGATTATCTTTAAGATAATACCTTATCTATTCTCATGTTCCAAGAGATACTATGTATTTGTAAGCAACCTCATTGGGCCCCCAGGGAAATGTTTTTTCAAAGGTAAGTGCATTCTTACAACTTCTGAACTCTCCTCTACCCTTAGTTCCACGATACAAAATTAAAGGTGGGAAGGTAAATTATACTTTTTTATATCAATTTTTTTTATTCCTATTCAATGCAAAGAACAATCATAGAAAATATTCATTTGGATTATTGTATCATTATTCTTTTCATAGCTCTTAACTAGAGAAAATCATAGTTGTTATATTTATTATAAAACTGTTTACAATCACTAGTTCAAAGGTTTCATCTCTCTATTCCAAACCCCCTTTAAAGATTCAAATATTCAATATCTTTGGATTATTTATACAAGGAAAAATATAACAAATAAAGTAGAATGACTCACATAGATTAATGGGATAACAATGTCTAGTTTCTAAATATAGTTGATTCTCTCCCTTTGACGTCCAATTGGTTGGGACATTGGAAAAAATGGTCCCAAGAGAAAATATGGACAGAGCCTCTCCAAAGAAACACATGTAGATTCCACCTCATGCACTTTCCTAAGAAAATGTTGAAGATTAATCTAATTGGGCATGTTATACAAAAAATATAATAATTTTAATTTTAATATAATAATATATATACTACTACTAATAAAATTTTAATATAATAAAATATATAATAATAATAATTTTAATACAACTGGATTTAAGTAAAAGTGGTCGATAAATATCAATTAAAATAATTATTGAATTAGGTTTTTGAATTTTGATTTAGAGTGAAATCATGAAGATGGGTTACACTTTTGCTTGTTTTATGAGACAAAAAACTGTATTTTCACAAGATGATCAACTTCCGACATACAAAAGTATTTTTTTTATTTAGAATTTCACTTTACAGTAAAAACAAAACTTGTGAAGAATTGTGTTAGCTTTCCAATGAGTATTTTTCAATTTTTTTTTTATCACGATTTGATATGTGATGTTGATGCCCTCAACCCACAGGTCGAAAGGTCCACGTCAGCACATGATCTTTCCTTTTCCCATGGCCTGAAGAACTCTAAACAATTCTTCTATTTCCCTATTGGGAAATCTCCACCCACAACAAACTCTCATAGGATCCCCTCTTTATATTTGGGAGATCGGACTTCGTGACTTCGTGAGGTCGGTGGTCGAGAGTTGGTCTCTTGAGTCACTGAAACCCGACAATAGTCAACACTGACCTTTTCCTTTTCCTTTTGGGATTTTCCCTATTGCGATTTTTTCGCTCGCGATGTCAAACAACTTGTCTCGCCAACTCCCAAATCCCGATATGCCGAAACTTTGATGCACGCGTGAGTTTGACTTGTCAATGCTTCTTCACCTCATCGACATTTTGGACTTCGCAATATTGTGAATCCTAATGCAATGTGTTCGGAACTTCACTCCACAAAACTCCGAAATAGAGAGCTACCTGTCAACCTCTCTGACTCCTCCATGGCCCACACAAATACACTTAGTTTTCGGGATATCGCGTATCAAAATATTGTGATTCATGTTACAATGTTTACGGGACTTCAACCCATGAAACCTCGATGCACGTATCTGTGTGTAAATCTGATGGCCCTTAGGGTATGGATATATGATATTGTCCCTCCCAATATTTGAACCTTTAGGGAATAATCGTCATATCTCCCCTGCTCCTTCGTGAGATCTAGCGGCTCATGAAAATTCGTGAATCCTCCTCACAGAATTCTGACCGTCCGTTCTTGCTCTGAGAACCCCTGCACAGCTGACTAAAATGCTTCTCTCCATGGAACACATTCTCATGCGGGAAAACTTGCAACGCCTGTTACAAACTTCAAGGTACTTGGCCCTTTTCCTGCCTCCAAGGACCTTTTGAGGACTTTAGATCCTTCTAAACTGTCTTCAATTCCGAGTCTTAGAGAAGACTCTTGCACGCACTCCTTGTGGAAACCTTCAAACACTTCCAAGAATTGAACCCTTTTGACTCTGCACACACCTGTAGAAACAGTCTCTAAATGCTTCACTCAGGTCCACAACCATGAGACTTCACTTGGCCTGCACATTCCTTGCACGACTCCTGTTCCTGTCTACACCTCAGAGTGAATGAGAACAAAAGATATCTCTATCCGAACCCTTTGTCAATGCACTGCTTGTGGACAATTCGACTACACTCCTTGTAGGAATCCTTGTTCAGATAGAGAAACAATTGAAACTCATTCCTACTTCCTTTCAGACTTCAAACTCAAACCATGAAATCATATACACAACATATAAAGCAAATGTATATTAGCAAGCAAACATTCATGAGCATAACATTTAAAGATGCATACACAGAAAATATATGAACACCTTGAGTCTGAATCATAGCTTTATGTTCTCTTCTATGATCTCCTCAATTCTCTCTCCATTCTAATGTTACAATACACAATGAGGGTGTCTATATCCTGTTTCGCTCTCGCACTCTAAAACTGCCTAATCTAGAATTGAATTCTATCTACTTTACATTAACTACCATAAATGTCTTCTACCTACTAAGGACGAGAGAGAATTTCTCAAGGTCCATTTACATTATACAAGTGTGCTCCTTCTTAATGGATTCATTTAAGATTGCGCATCAATTTCAAGGTAATTTCAAAATTTGTGCTCGGCGCTTGTCTAGCTGTCTTTTGCTTCCGCGCTGGCTCACTTGATGTTGGTGATGCTCCTGCATCATACTCCCTCGCTTGAAAATTTTCATGGGATCCTGTCCATGAGCTCATGCATGGTCTGTCCATGCCTCTGTATCTCTGCTTCGGTCTCTTAGCTGGCATATTCAACTGGATGGCCTTTCCATTTGACTAGATACTCAAAGTATTGTTTTCGCCTGGTATTTTTACTGACCCTCTTGTCTAGTATGCACTCCATCTATAACATCCCGCTCTGGCGCACTGAAGACACTTATTCTTTGAGGACACTTGCTCGCAAGTGATCTGGACCCTTTTTGATGTTAGACCCTATATATTTGATTATGATATGATTGACAGATGATATGATGTGTTACTATTCATGTAGACGGGTGCTATTGACTCAGTTTATTGAGTGTGCAGGTTTGTGACCTTGAGGATGCGGAGGCATCAATAGACCCCCTTGGACTCCAGACTGAGTCAGGGAGTGTGCTTTGGGTTGATATGTTTATTATGATGTTTTAATTGATTGATGATTGATGATGACATTTCTGACATGATTATTGGTGATGCAGGCTGACGATAGCTTGCCGACTTGACTCACATATGGAGTAAAGGGGCCACACACAATTGCAGAGAGGTTGAGGGAGAGGGGTGGACAGCAGCCCTGCCACCGCCTGCTAGCACTCCCGCCGTGGCTCGATCTGTAGGTTAATGATTACCTAGTTCAAGAGGACCCACGATGCCGTGAGGGCCGACTGCGATAGTCGCTCACGATTATTCTAAGGGGCGCGCAATAAGGCAGGGGCATTATTCCTTAGAGCCCTTAGTCTCCTACTAGCTCACCTGGAGGAGTATTGACTCCAGGGGTTATAGAGGTCTACCAATCAGTTCAGTCGGTGAGAGGCACAATTGGAGCACGTGGTGCATCGTGAAGGGCATGTCGCACAACGAAATTCTAGAGGCGAGTGGTACCCTTGGCACACGTGGTGCGACCTAAAGGGCACGTCGCAATAAAGGTGGTTGATGGAGTCAGCCTAATTAGCCCTAAGTCTTCAACACCTAAATAAAACTTTAAGCATTACCCTTAACCAATTGTCGTCTAGATTAGAATCTAAACCCTAAGCCTAAGACCTTCTAGAAACCGAGGGGAAATTCCAGTGTGGCCTTAACAACAAAAATTTAAAAAAAAAAGAGAAGAGAAAAAAAAACTCAGACCTTCACCCTTCCTTAATCCGTGTCTACTTAATAAAACCGACCTCCATCGCCTGGATCTCCCAGTGTCCATCTCCCATATACTCGTCTAGTTCACTTTACCACATCGCCATCCCTCCTCGTAAATCCTCCTTTTGCATTTTGTAAAACATTTACCTTCCCCTATACTGGTTTGCCTTCGCGTAAATATCTCTTTGATCCTGAAAATACAGATACATTAATGGTCAATTAATTGATATATGCAGGTTTATTTATAAAAAAAATAAAGGGATGAAAATATAAATATGCATATTTTATTATATACAA
>JASDQU010249793.1:0-15676 GCA_032191745.1 Picea mariana | reverse complement strand
AAGAGTTAGGAGTGTAGGCTCTGGAGCTTGACAAAGTTCCATAGGACCAGGAACATGGAACCCTTCCCTACACTCAAAAAGGAGCTAAGTTATTCAGGAATCCAGGAGTTCGAAGATCAGGGGTGAATTAACATTGCAACATCCTAAATGCGTCGAAGGTGACCTGTCAGACCGGTAACTTGATGGTTGATCACCAGTTGGCGATCATTTACCCATTATCATGGGATTCATCCCCTTGTTAAACCTCAATCCACTTATCAGTCATGAAGTAACATGAGCCATAGATATAAGAATATTCAGGATCTCCCTTAACCATTAGATCTATGCCGTGGTCAGTCGAGCGTTGACCACTCTCGGAGAAAAAGGGTGTTAAATGGCCAGAATCCCTGAATGATGAACTCATGAAGTGACGTGGCTTGTAGATCTAGGGATCCTTTGGGATCCTTCTTGACAGTTAGATCGAGTGCTAGTGGAAGGATAGAGTAAGGGAAGGGATGACCAACAACAAGTTGTCATTTTGCCTTATGACCCTCCTAGTCAGTTACCCCTAGGACTAAAGACTTGGGATTGCATGGATCATGAGACCGTGGAGTGATGAATCCCCGTTAGTCATTGGATCAAACCAAGGAATATTATGGGTCGTCTTATCATTATTCGTCTCTCCGACTAAACCCCACTTCTAGTGATTTAGAATGCAAGTTGTGGAGTTTCCCTGAGGTCAAAGGTTGGAGTGACTGTTGAGTAAAAGATATGAAATGATCTTACTCAAGCATTTTCAGATTTTTCTTTGATAAATAAAAATATATGGGAATCTCACCCTATGTTTATAGCCAACAAAAATAACATCGTAACTCACAAGTATTAATTACGAGTGCTTAGGCTAGTCTTTTATCAATAAACAATCTTGCTGGAAATTTACTTTTTATGCAATTTTCTGAACATATTAATTGTTGAAATAAATGTAAAGATAGAAGTAAAGTCACCAAGATGATAATCAAGACAGGTGAGACATAAATAAATCCTTTATTTCATTCCAATTCACCAAAGACTCATTTTCTTTACAAAATCTCATACAGAAATTTTGGACCAAAGTCAAACTTAGACATCCCCGATGGAACATACAAAAGGACCTCTGAAAGAAAACCAAAACCGAACTCTAAAAGTTGGATCAGCTTGCCATAGATTGTTGCCCACTCGACTCTGCACAATATCCTTTGTCAGTCATGAAAACTAATTCACAAATAGACAAGTCTACACAAACTATCAAAGATAGATCAACACCTCTAAAAAACAAGTGTCTAAATGATGTAATTCATCCCTGAATATTGTTGTCTACAATAATACCCTACTATCATAAAAGAGAATTAGGCTTGTGATGAATAAATGAATGAATGAAAACTAAACTATCTCAACATAAACTCAAAGAGAAAACCTTAGTATGCTTATGCTTCTATCCTCCTCTTGTTCCTCCCTTTCCTTTTTCTTTTAAACAAATTAGAATTGGTTGAAGTAATTGAACCAACTCATTATTTAAGTCAATTAAAAGACTCAACCAATTTTAGTCAGGGGGGGAAAGTAATAATCATAATAAGGGCTATAAATAAATAATAACTAGTAGGTGGGACCCCTTGTGAGTCCCTTTATCTCATAACAATCATAACATAACTATTTAGTTAAGAAAAACACATCTCCTTGTGGCTCCCATCATTATACTCACATTTGACGATTTAGCTCATGATATTTGAAATTATTTTCAAAAAAAATATTACTCATATATCTAAAAATAACCATGTTGTCCAAAAATTCCTGAAGTCAACCGTCATCAACAATAGATAAAATAAGAACTTAAAAGCCATATTTCCCACTCAGAGATGCAATCTTTCCTTGATTTTTTTTGTCACCCTTCATTTTTCTTGAATTTGCCTTTGGCTGCACTGAGCCTTTAGGCCTAATCTCACTAATCATGTGGGAACAATCGTCCCTCAAATGCATCTGGGAAGATAAGGATTTGTGAGAGCCATTAGAGGGTGAGGAAGGGGAAGCAATGGATTTTCCTTTGTCAAGGGCATGGTGGGCCTCAGTTTTCAACCTTTTGATACCATGAGAGGACTACACTGGTGAGTGGAGGGCAGCTTGGACAATGGGTTTAATGGGTGAAGGAGCAGGTAGGGATAAATTAGGACAGCCACAATGTTGGGAGACTACTGGGTGGAAAATCTCTTGCCATCCATCATTTTCAGGAACCTTGAGTTGCAATGAGACGTGAGGAGGCACGGGGATTCTAAGGGCTTGCGAGACTTGGAAAGGAGGCCTTTCAGGCCTAGGTTGGACCAATCCTTTCCCAATCCAATAGAAAAATCCGGCTGAAACACCTGACCAAGATCTTGTGAGTTAACAGCAAAATGTATGGAGAACCTTGGCCTTCTTGGGCCTCTGTTCCAATTACCTCTCCCTCTGTTTCCTTGGCCATGGCTACCTCAGCTGAAAAAACTCATTCCTGCATGCATGATTGATTAGAAAATATTCTTTTTCAATAACCATACATGAAAACTCTTAAAAATATGAAATAGATTTGGCTCAGCAATGTATTAGACTCATGCAATCCAATCTATACATATTGTTTTACTGTTTATCAATGAGCAGGGGGTGAATAAAAGGGTCCTGAGATATGTGATGGGTTTGTATTGAGAGAAACAGATACTTCTCAAAGAAAACAAAAATCAACTGCAAACCAAAGAAAACATCATTGTAGTTCAACCAAGATGTTGCTACTGCCAACTTCTTCAATACAAAATTTTTCTTGACTATAATCAGTTTTAGAACAGGGAGTGAAAAATGAATGTGGGAAAGCGATGGGGTTGTAATTAGCAAAAAGAAAAATAATGGTGGGGGAATGAGAGTGGGTACTATTCATAAAATTAATCAAGTAATCCATATAATCATTCTGTCAAAAGAGATACACCAACCAAATGATCATTGTGACCCAATAACAATTACTGTGTATTAACTAGTTCATTGTTCATAGTCAAATATCTAACAAATCGCCATCAACAAGATAGTATGCATTCCAAAACAATATGTAAGGAAGTTCTTTTCCTCTTATTCAACCAATTTACATCTTATAACATTTTTTAAGTGTATAATAGTAACCATTTCCACTCTGTTAAACATCAAAATAAATCAATTTTCCACACATTACTTTAATCATCAAATACACTCAAAAGTCATGATTCAAAATTGCAATGAAGTTATATGGTTACTGCAATCGAGCCTGTCATTTAAAATGCATGATATTCGTTAGACACACATACTAGACAACCAACCCCACAAAATCTAGACTTAAATTGTAAAACCCTGACTCGTCATTTAAACAGACAGACAACAACCACCATTCCAACTCATGCCATGTTGTAGAAAACACAAAAAAATCGATCAACACAACTGCAATTCTATGGCAGTACAAACTCAATTCAACACAACTCTAAATAATCAAACTGCTGGGCTATCCATCCAACACAACGAGGTAGAAACAACATGCTTGACTTCATAAAACAAATAATAGATTTGCAACAAAGTCGTGCTTAAAACTCTGTGACTATCTCTGAGTGTGCAATGAAAAAAATATTCATATCATATGCGGTGGGCAGCCATAACTCAAACACCACGATGCAACATTCCCATTTGAAAATTCTAACACACAGTCACAATATCATTTACTCAACCAATCATGTCGAGCTATCAATTTAATACAGTATTTCTCAAATTAATCCAACTGCAATAAAAAACATGTTGTGTAAAAGTCGGGCTCATTCTTGATGGCATAATCAAATAACCATAACGCAAACAGTGAATGGAATTTCCATAGTCATACTAGTTTCCATAACCATTTGGCCAAAAAAGAACTCATAGTTACAATGACCATTTATTCACGGTGTAGGAAAACCACACATACTAATTCATTACGTGCATACATCATTAACAAATTGTAACCAATTTCGGGTTTAACATCCCAATAATATTCAATGCAAAAGACAATGACTGTGTATCAACCCCCATATTCAATAAATCAATTCAATGTTGAGCCTATACTTGGACTGTCGTAACAATCAAAATTTGACCTAACATGCTCTGGAAACCACACATACCCATGCATCGACATGGAGGTTATGACTTTCTCAATTAAAACAATACTAAGTTACCAAACACAAGGACAACAACTGTGCATTTTGAACTGTCCAATTAACAATGCAAGGTTTATCCATTGTAATAACACAGATAGTGACCAAAACCAACACGATTGTCACATGACCAACTGGGTGAGCTTGTACTAAATTGTGTTGAAAATACACAACCATTCAACAATAACCAATAGTAAACCCGACAGGCCACATATCAATCCTCGGACCTATAAAGTTAAGGGTTTTCTCTATGGCCAACACAGGGAGACTAGGGTCGACTTTCTCTATGGTGTAAACCTCCGAGACCAATGGTGTATACATAGAGAACACCACAACTTATTTCGTGGACAGGGTGATGAAAACCTATGACAAGAGAGGCTATAATAGAGGCGTGAGGCTCCAATTTGGCCTAGTAACGATACTTAACACACACAGGGTATAACCCTTGTGGCTCTTCAGTCAAACAACCACAATGTTGAGGTGAAGATAGGGCTGAGAAAGAACAAAATAAACCACTATGTGACCTTGGTGGAAACAAATCAATGCCTAAGTGGACAATGCATGGTGACACAAGTGCTTCCAACCATTAAACCCCATAAAATCCAAAGAATAGATATATCAATACAAATGCGTGAAAAAAGCCAGCCACTTAAGACCAAAAACAAAACCTCCAACTAAACCATCAAGGATAACAGAGAGCCCTAATGGATGCTAGCACCCAGGATGATCAATAACACTATGACTTCAACATTATTGTAGAGAAAACCATCAACGCTTCATTTCAAAATCACAATTTTACACAGTCGTAATACTTAAAGAAAGCACAAACCAATACACCTGAGCCAATATCCATTTCATAACTAGAGAAGACTCATGAATGGTAAAAAAAAAATCATACCTGTAATCAAACACCTTAAAACGTGAGTTGACTGAGCGGTTCCTCTCTGCTAAGAAATCGAAGCATAACCACAACAACAAGGTTGAACAATAGCCCGACTAGGGTGGTGGCCAATGGAAGGAGTAAGGGTGTCGTGTAGTAAATGAACATCGCCTCCACCCACAGTTCATTAACTCCTTAGTACATGCCAACAAGCTTTTCATTAACACCATTAATTTAAACCATGTGTTGGAATCTGCATCTATTACTTGTCAAATGCGCCACCCACATCCTACCTTCCATTGCCAACTTGACCATATTACATATCAACTATATAATCCAATAAACCATGTATCGAAACATCACCAATAGTGTGATCTACATCAATTTATGCCATAGCATAATCACCATGCATATCAACTATATAACTAAAAACAAAATCACATAGCTATTAACTTAATAGCTGGGATAACAACAACTCATTACAAATCGATGCATATAGTATAGTATATAGAAAGGTTTAGTTTCTTCCTTTTGCTTTTATTTTGCCTTTTTATTTTTTCCAATTGCTTGTGTATGTCACTACTAACATGTTTATTGTGCAGGTCTCTTAGTAATAGATCCAATAATAGATAGCAGTGATAAAAAGGATAACATAGGTTGTTGTGAAATAAAACCTGAACCTAGAGCAGCAAAAAAACCACAGAACATGACTTATCCATCACCAATAAAATAATATTATATCACCATGTAAGCAGTGTCGAATAGTAGCATGGCATCAATAAGCACCAGACCTGATCTCCAATCTGCAAGGGGGTCCCACCTACTAGTATTATTTAATAATAATAATAGGCTTTAGCAACACTTTGCAAGAAAAACTCCATTGCAATTTTAATCGTCAACAAACTGACGACTCCACAGGGAATTTTTTTTTCAACAAATTTAGAACTCAGAATTCATGGTTTCGCAGACCAAGAATAGCAAGTCAAGAAGATATAACCAGGAATATTATGCAACAAGGGGAAGTGAGCATATTTAATGGAAAGATGATTGGGAATTTGGGAATAATTCATGAAACATGTTAAGTATGAGGGGTTTTTTACCACTATATGCATAATCATTCGACCGGGATCTGCTCTCACTTTAAGATGAAAAAAAAAATAGACTTTCTCTTAAAATATCAATGGATGAAGAAATGGCAAGAAAAAGAAAGAGATAACCAATTCTTTACAAGACAACAGTGGAAATATATAAAAATTTCAAGGGTCCTTCAGAGGATACATCATAATAGTTGTGTAAGCTTGATTGTTATTGACTTACAATGCTTTGTAGGAGTGTCATTGTGGCAGAAACAAAGGAAACAAAATCATGACACAAGTAAAAATGAAGAAATTAAAACGGGAGCAATAAAAGACAAAAATGAAGAAGCGACAAGAAAAGTTTTGAAACAAAAATAATAAATCAAACTACTGTAAAGAAGAAAAGAAAATAGTGCAGAAATGAAAACAAAGCTAAGCTACTAATATACAGAAAATCCAATCAGCATTAGAAATTTTCACTTTGGTCCCTCGCAATATTTCAAGTGAGGATTGTTAGTGCTGTAGGAAAACAATTGCTTCTGTTAATACTTCAAAATGTAAGAATTAGTGTCCAAGACAAAAGCAATTTCGAAAGGACCCAACACTTGGAATTCTGATGTAATTATCAGCCCCTTGATGCACACGATTAAATCATCAAGATAAATATGGAGACTGGCAAGTTCATTAAAAGTTGTGTGTATAGGCCTTTTAAAAGCGGTACTTGCATCAAGTGAGCTAGAAAGAGGGCATTTATAAGACAAAGTATCGCAATTAGTAATAGAAGTGGTTTTGTGAACCTTTCCCCATTTTACCTTGTTTTTATTGTAACCTATAATTTCGTCAAGTAAGGGATTCAAATGTAACTCTACAACCTGTTGCAGAATTATTCCTATATTGAGAGGGGGAGAAGAATTTATCATAATATCCTGACTGAAGGTGCAAATATGAATGTAGGTTCTAATATGATATGTGGTCTTTGAAGCAGGTACCCAATTTGGAACCCGTTCAGGGTGGACTATAAAAATAATCCTAGACCTTAAGAAATTTTCCAACTCCCTTTGAAAGGTTGCTTTCAGTGTAGAGTTAACAAGTCCTTGTTCTTGCCTAGTTGGTTTCAAGGTATGTTGAATAAGATCAGGATAAAAACCATGAAGATTCCCATAAGACCAAGCCAAAACATTTTGAAATCCACCGAGTGGCTCGGTAGACCGCATTTCTTATTTATTAGAACATTGGACATTTATTTTAACATTCATTGAATATTCAAGTGTCCTAATGTTCATGTAGATGGTTTCAACCGTCCTCTTTCGTAACTCCTCTTCTTTCTATTTTTCTTTATTTCCTACATCAATCGATGAAAATGAACTCTCAAGAGGAGTCAATCCCTCAGGAATTTTATTGTTTTCTATGGATATAATCTCCTCGGGCTTAAAAGGTTCATCTTGAATGAAACCACAAATGTTCTCATTGTTAGGGAGGGCCTTTCAAGATTCTACATTCTCAGGGATATATGGATGATATAGAGATTGAAAAGAACAATCAGGCCTATGAGGTAAAAGTTGTTGATTAGGAGAATCTGCAAAGATAGCTAACTGACTAGCCATTGAATTCAACTCCCTCTTAACATGAGTGATATTGAAGGATAAAAGGTTTTAGATAAGAGCCCAAACAATTTGGGAGTATAATTCCATCATCTTGTTGCTAGGAGCACACATTTTTCATACAGAGTTCACAACAAGATCATAATTTCTAAAAAATGAAAGGTGACCACAACCGAGATTAAGAGCATTTTCAATGCCTAATAATAAAGCTTTGAACTTAGTGACATTGTTTGTACAAGAAAACTCTAACCTGTAAGATAGATTATGAATTCTTCCTGCAAGGGAAACCAAGATAATACCATCCCCGTTTCCTTCATTAGAGAATTAACCATCAAAGTGCATATGCCACATATCATCTTCTAAATCGATTCTTTCCAAAGGAATATTATCCTCTTCAAAAAAGATGGAATACACTCCTAGGTTCTCTGTTGATACTGAGAGGGGGGTGAATCAGTATCAAGTACAATTTAAAACCTTTTTCAACTTATACTTAAACCATTCAACTATATCCAATGAGTAATGAACAATAGTATAAGAGTTACACCAATACACCACAATACACCATGCACAATATATGATAAATAATCAATAGTTATTGTTCAAGGGAAGTAATGACTTCCAAATGTAAAGGGAGGGATAAACCTCCAAGAGGAAGATACAATCCTCCAATATCAAGAGATATTTTAACTCTCCATCCTTTCCCCTTCCTTCTACCCAAGAATATATGATAGATGATAAAACTTTACATTAAATCATCACCATCAACCAATCATCACATAGAACCTGATAATGCTTCCTGAGACTTCTTCAATTTCTACGATTCTTCAATTATTAAAGTACTCTGATCCTTTATATAATATTACTCAATGTATTCTCTGAAACTCCTCCAAGTTTCACTCCTTTAATCCTCCCCAAAAATAAGTTATAGAAAGAATGGTAGACTTTATTCAATTATGGTCTATTCAGGAGAGTGAACTTGCATAGAATGCCCTGCACTCAATAATTAACATCCAATTCGAAAAATTGCACACAAGAAACTAAAGTCTTTAATATTTCCAATGAAATTTGTCCCACTTCATTTGGATTCTCTATGAAGAAGTTATGACGTTTTTACCCGGAACACTTGTTTACTGACTAGCTTCCGGATTGGTCACAAACCCTATCTTCCACAGAGTGTATCTCCATAATTATAGTGAATCAAGAGCTGAAATTTTTACCATAGGTACCTTGATATGTCTTCTCAATTCCATAGTGATTTCACTATCTGAATCGTTCTAGAAAAAAATTTATATCAAAAATGGTAAGATGACATGAAAATAACATACCTTAGAACACATCACCAAAAGACTTCATCCTCCCTTGAAATTCGGCCTTCTTTTCTTCTTATTACCTCTAAAATTCAACTTGTATCAAATGAATGTATAATGATGTTTATTTATACCATTCATATCACTTCCTTTTAACATTAGGGTCAACCTGACACTTTCTTATTTTGTAATTCTTTTCTTTAATTATCTTCAGGGCCTACATGTACTTCCTTCTAAAATTCACTTTGTCATCTTCAAATATTCATTTCTCCTCAACCATGAGGATCCACATGACGTGCCACATACCACCAGAAACAACATGATCTATACTATTCATCCATGGGTGTTGTATCTACATGTGCATTTTCCTTCATGTCCAAATACCTTCATCAATCTTGCGGCCCAAAACCCATGACTAGGGTTGACATCAATGACAACAACCAATCTTCCAACATCCTCTTCAATATAGTTTATGCTAGATTGAGGAAAACTCTCTATATAGGGTGAAATTATTCCCTCTCTAAATACTATCATGTTATTACCATTCTGAGGAACGGATAAATGTGTCTTGTCGAGTGAGAGGTATCCACCTGTTAAGGCTTTCCAATCCCTTCCCAAGATAATTGAGTAATTTCTTACATGCATATCAATTACCTGAATGTTGAGGGTTGTCCTTATCTCAAGATGAGTGCATAAAACCAAGGTTACGTCCTTAATCTTGCCTATGGTTATTTGTTTTATACTATTATAGGAGAGCATGCTTCTAGCGTTTTCATTTGTACCAAACAAGCCTGGCTCTTCCATAATAATCTTCGACATCACACTTGGGCCCAAACCACCATAAATGAGGCAACAATGGGCAATTTTATCCATAATCTTTACAGAAATATAAAAGGGGGATTTTTCATAGTGTATCTAAATTTATGTACACCTACTTTATTTACAAAATAATCCTCTTTGTTTAACTCTTCGGAAAGATTGGCTACAATGGAGGCTTTTCCTTCCATGAATTGTTTCAGATGCATCTGTTGTTTAGGGACGACAACCATGTCTAGAAGGGTTGCATATGCTTTGATGTTTGCCAACTGATTCAATATATTGTAGTTGGAATAGGGGAGAGGGGGAGTGATTCCTTGACTCTCGGGAACCTTAGGAACTTGGGGAGTAGTAGCGGTTGAGGGCGATCTTGGGCTAGAAGAGTTGTGGGGAGTATCAAATTTTCCCTTGGGAGCATAAGATTTGTTTCTAGTGTTGATGACCATGACATCTTTTGGCTCTGCAAAATATAGGAAAACAATAGTAGCTTCTGGTCTTTTACCAAAGATCTTATCTCTGACACTCTTATTTACCTCACATGTGGTTTCCTCGTGGTGTTCCTCACAAAAGTTGCACCAACTTTGAGGCAGGATAGCTTTAGGCTGAAAACTATTTTCAACCAGATTTCTAAAGGGGGGTGCAGAGGAGGACGAATCTCTAGAGGTGAGAGGGGAGACAATACCCTTCCACTCAAGCGCTATCATACGATTGTTCATATCTTGTACTAGTTGTAAGAGAGCAAACATGTACGTCTGTCTAACTGATTCTCCCTAGGGAAGACTAGTTATTTCAAGTTGTTCTTCATACTTTGAACAAGCATGTAGAGAAGAACCAAGATTATCAATGGCTTTTTCCTCAAGCCTATGATGGTAGGGGGAAGGAAATGCATTGTAGTAATGCATGAAAGCGGCTTGGTTCTAGGAGCGGATGAGTTCAGGTATTTGATTGTATAACTTGGTGAAACGCAAGTTAAAGGACTTAATGGTCTCACCATCCTTATAGGTGATGTTATTATAATCCCTTAACTTCTCAGCTGGGCTTTTAGACTACCCATAAGTGGATCGGAACCAATATATTAAATCCTCCCAAGTAGATAGAATCTTAGGAGGAAGGTTAAAGAAGTCAACCACAACCCTTCCTTCCAAGGAATTTACGAATAAATGCATGCAAGTATCATTGTCATTAGCCCCTATGTTATGACAAGCATGAAAATGCCACCAGGTGTTCATTTGTACTGATAGTGTTATTTCCTGAAAACTTAGGCAGGTGCTCTTTAAACTTTGAAAGTGGACGAGTAGCAGGTTCTAGGTTAAGAGGAGAGGACACATGCCATGGTGTGGTTGTGGCGTCTTCTTCGATATGAAAAAGCCCATACTTTTTAATGACTTTGGTGGGGTTTGTGGTATATTGGACAGGGATATGGTGATTATATAAGCTACCAATCACTGATGCCGATGAATATTGAGAATACAGAGCAGTTCCAGTGCCACCAAAGCCACCACTAGATGTCATCTTGTGGATGATAGATGAGGGAAAGAAAGATGAGATAGATGAATCGGATAAAGTTCTCCTTAGAGAACTTTGTTGGGTAGATAACAAAACGTTCCTTCTTCCTATTTCTGCAATAGGATTGATCTCAGGTGACAAGCCTCTTCTTCTTCTAGAAGCACGAGAGTCTAAGGACATGAAAGAAAGGCCAAAACTTGAAAAAACAAAAAGGGTTACTGTTGATTTCTAGGTTGTCTATGTCTAGCCTCCAATTTTTGTTGAGCACTAATATCTCGTTCAATCACTGCCCAAGAATGGTTAAGCTCAGCACGGGTATTGGCAATGTCTAAAATGGTGTTAAACAAATTCAAAGAAATGTTGGTCTGGTCTTGAAGTCCGGGCTCAATATTACGCTGCCTTGCAACATGCACAACCATTAAGGAAAAAAACAGTCAAAGAATCAATTTTAGAAAAATAAATATGTATCAATGAAAATCAAGTATAAAAATTAACCAACGAGATATCGAAGATATCGCCAGTATGGTCGCCAAATAAATGTTGAGGAAAATATATGAAATGATCTTATTCAAGCATTTTCAGATTTTTCTTGACTAAATAAAAATAGTCGAGAATCTCACCCTATGTTTATAGCCAACAAAAATAACATCCTAATTCAAAAGTATTAATTACGAGTGCTTAGGCTAGTCTTTTATCAATAAAAAAGCTTGCTGGAAATTTACTTTTTATGCAATTTTCTGAACATATTAATTGCTGAAATAAATGTAAAGATAGAAGTAAAGTCACCAAGATGATAATCAAGATAGATGAGACATAAAGCAGTCCTTTATTTCATTCCAATTCACCAAAGACTCATTTTCTTTACAAAATCTCATACAGAAATTTTGGACCAATGTCAAACTTAGACATCCCCGATGGAACATACAAAATTACCTATGACATAAAACCAAAACTAAACTCTAAAACATGGATCATCTTGCCATAGATTGTTGGCCAATCGACTCTGCACAATATCCTTTGTCATTCATGAAAACTAATTCACAAACAGACAAGTCTACATAGACTATCAAAGATAGATCAACACCTCTGTAAAACAAGTGTCTAAATGATGTAATTCAACCCTGAATATTGTGGTCTACAATAAGACCCTACTATCATAAAACAGAATCAGGCTTGTGATGAATAAATGAATGAATGAAAACTGAACTATCTCAACATAAACTCAAAGAGAAAACCTTAGTATGTTTCTGCTTCTATCCTCCTCTTGTTCCTGCCTTTCCTTTTGTTTTTAAACAAATTAGAATTGGTTGAAGTAGTTGAACCAACTCATTAGTTAAGTTAATTATTAGACTCAACCAATTTTAGTTAGGGGGAAAAGTAATAATCATAATAAGGGTTATAAATAAATAATAACTAGTAGGTGGGACCCCTTGTTGTTGGAGAAATTTCTATTTTCAACACACTAATTCAGTGGGAGTTAACAAACTAGTTCTATTTTAGACTTTCTATTTTTACCATCACTATTATGCATGCATACATTCCTAAGGAAAGCTAACTGCTTAATTGTTTTTCTTAATTATGGAATTTTTTTCCCTATATATGAGTGTATTCCATTCATTCATTGCATCATATTGATCATGATCTATGTATCAATCATCAACTCATTGGAGTAGTGTGGATATATTTTCTCATTCTTCCATATTGAATCTTTCTTCTTTTCTTGATAAACTTTGCTTGTAATTGATTTAGCTAGATCTCCTATGCAGGTTTCCATGAAACACTGACATGGTATCAGAGCTATGCTGCTTGGAGAAATCCAAACAAGCCAAAGAATAAGGAAAATCAGAGTTTCGGTGAGCTAAATATGTGGTCATACCTTTCAGCAGTTATTCCTCCCAAAATATTATGCTTTTTAGGAAACAACCCACGTATAAACTAAATCAACCCATTTTAGAAGTGGGTTTTCAACAGTTTGTCAAAATTCTTCACCGTTTACTCATAAATTAAGCTGCAAGCTAACCTTCTGAAACTGATATGAATCTATGGTCATACCTTTCATCAGTGATTGCTCCCAAAATATTAAGTTTTGAGTAAATGACCCACGTGGAAAGTAAATCAACCCATTTTGAAAGTGGGTTTTCAACTGTTTGCCGACAGTCCTCATCATTTTCTCAAAAAGTAATCTGCAAGATCATCTCTTGAAATTGATAAGAATTTTCACTTAAAGTTCCCTTTCTGTCGTGATTTCTTAATTTTTCACTTGTAGATTGAGAGTAAATTTTTAGGGGTTATTAGAAACAGTGGGAGAGATGGATATGCAAACTATTATACAGACAATCTTAGTGGTAATACTCACACCATACAATTATTTTGATCGGAAGCCCAAGGCAGAATTCCAACTCAGAAGGAAAGGACTGTGTAATTTGACGATGGTGACAGAAACAGAACCTACATCAGTGATTGAAAAGATGATATGGGTGAACCGTAAGGATGAGGCCATGCGACTATTTCTTGAGTTAATCTGCATTGATTTATGGTTTCATGTTGTTGCATGAAAGACTCCAAACGAGATCTGGACCACCCTGGAAGGACTCTTTGGAAAGAAGGATGAGATGCGAGGTCATATGCTTGAGGTAGAGTTGAATACCTTAGACCCTAAAAGTTTTGATAATATACAAGATTTCTTTACTAAATTTAAATCCTTGATTTTGAGCTTGGTTGAATGTGGTATTGACAAGTCTACACAAGAGAAACAACTTATTCTAACAATCTTGGCCAAGCTAGGACCAGAATACGATGTATATGTCGCCAATTTCTATTCTGGCAGATGTCTTTTTGGAACAAATTGGAAAATTCCTACATTGGTTCATTTCATTGAGTCTCTTACACAAGAGAAGAACAAACTCATATAGATGGGCCTCATGAAAGATCCCAAAGCACATGCATTCATCATGCACGATGGAAAAGGGTCATACAATCATAAATTGAAGAAGAAACGAAAGGAGTTATTACATCTAGAATCAAAGAAGGAGGGATATTCCAAACCCTTTAATGATTCTTCAAGTTCCAAAGACTCTTTAGATTCCAAGAAGAAGAAGAAGGGAAAGCAGTGCACATATTGCAATAAACTGAATCATGAAGAATCCACATGCTTGAAGAAGCAGATCGATCTTATGACACAGGTACTTCAAAGGAATAACCTTGGAGACTTCATTCTTGAAGGAGCCAAGAAGAAGAAGGAAGTATACCATGTGTCACTATTACATATAGGCTAAAAAATCGACGAACTATTACAATGATTGTGATAAAATCAATTTTTTTGTCAAAAAAAAATTAAAAAAACGAAATTTAACTGTTTTTTTTTAAACTAATCCCGATAATGTTGGATTTCCGATGTGTTCTAAGGTCGTCGGAAGTACGACGCCCAGTTCTGACACTTTAATATAGTCATTTGTAGGTCAACATAACAGTCATTGACTTCAAAATGGTCAACCTTAATTTAGGGTTATAGTCATCGGAATTCCGACGATGACAAATCTATAAATTAGTTAATTCGAACCAAATTTCGACTAATTTGTTATAGTTGCGATATATTTTATGTGTTATAGCTCTGCTAATCTTCATTTTTGTGTGAAGGTTTGCTTGTTGATTAAGAGATCGAACTGATCTTTGATCTACAGAGCTTATTTTTGTGATCATTGTTCAAGGCGTGCAAGAGGATTTTAGACTTTGAAGGTTAGTTAAATATTTTTTTTCTTTTGTCTCCTTTAATATTTTATAACCTTATACGTTTATGTAGATTTTATGTCGTCTGTGAACATGCTAATTTTTCCATTCTTATATCTGAATTGATCTCTTTCCCTAGTTATATTATGTCATTTGATTATGTTACTTGATTATGGTGAAGCTTTGAAGCTTATGTGGTAAAATATATTGTATGGTTTGGTCTATTGCATTTCAAGAATCGAATAGATCTAACACATCATCACTGAACTTTATAACATAATCATCTCAATATTTTGGTTGTGGTGAAGAATGTGGAGATATTATGGATAAGGTGATGAGAGATGTTATTGCCCTTGCGCTAAATGTTGGAGCAAAAAAGTCAGAAGAATTTTAATACAAACAGTTGTAAGACATTGCAGAACCCATGGGCACATTGAAGGTGGACCGAACGAACTGTTGGATTACTGAGAGGGGGGGTGAATCAGTAATAGCGTAATTATAATACTTTTTCTTCAAATGTTATATCAATGTAGAATTATTATCCAATAATGAGCAGTAAGAAATAAACAATCACACACATACACTG
>JASDQU010249792.1:0-16400 GCA_032191745.1 Picea mariana | reverse complement strand
GCATTGGAGCAGTGTCAGGTAAGAGATGTATGGCAGTGCATAGTGTGGGGATTTCACACTTGATAGGGAGTGTGGATTCGATCCCGTGGACGAGGTGGAACAATGTAAAACTAGTGGAATTTTTTACTACTGTGCGATAGGCCCATAAAGATGAAAAAAACATATGTTTCCAATTGGTCTTATGTTTGTTAATGGTGCGTTGTAGCATGGTTTTAAGGACTTTATTGATAGCCTCGACCTGTCTGTTGGACTGAGGGTAGTATGGGCAAGAAAACTCATGGGTGAAGCCTAACTTTGAGGAGAGTTCTGCAAAGATATTGTTCTTAAAGTGTTTACCATGATCCTAAAGTAACTGTTGTGGGACTCCGAACCGGGTAATGACATGGTTGAAGAGAAAACATGTTGCAGTGTCAACAATGTTGTTAAATGTGGGCATGGATTCATCCCATTTGGTAAAATAATCCACTTCCACCACGATGTGCTTATGTCCATTACTGGATGGAGGATTGAAAGTCATGAAATCGATGCCCCATTTACAAAAGGGGTCGGTTGTGATGACTAGGTGTAGAAGATATGGTGGAGCACCTGCTTTTTTTACATAAAGTTGGCATTGATCACATTGCTTGAAAATGTGGATGCAGTCATGAAAGAAAGTGGGCCAGAAGTATCTTGCTCGAATGTTTTTTTGGGTAGTAGACATACTCGAAAGGTGACCTTTACAAGCACCGCTATGGAAATCATTCAAGACTCCGTCGGCTTCGTCGATGGTAAAACATCACCGAAGGATGGCATCGACCCTGCGTTGGTAAAGAATGTCTTCGATGAGGAGGTATTGGGGAGCCTAATGGAGAATGTGTCGGTGGTCATCTCTAGAGAGGTGATACCCAAAATATTGTGTACGAAGGTAGACTAGGAGGTCATCGTACAGGGGGTCATATGAGGAGATGAAGAAGAGTTGTTCATCGGGGAAATATTCATTGATGGGGGAAGCTTTGGCGTATGAAGGAAAAGCCGTAATGAGTTCGGCTAGGACAAGATATTTCTTGCTTTTGGGAGTAGAGAAATCTAGATCGTATTCCTGAAGGATAACGATCCATTAGAAAAAAATTTCATTGATCTGGCGTTGATTGAGCAAGTACTGCATGGGGTTGGAATCTKGCATGACCTTGATAGTTTGAAGCAGAATGTAATGCCACAATTTTTYGACTTTGAGKAAAACTGSTAACGCGATATTTTCATCATGATTATATTTCAAGGGTGGTCCTAAAAGGTTTTTACTGATGTAGTAAATGACATGTTCACGCCCATCATCCCCTAATTGAACGAGGACTTTTTCCATTGAAACCGTAGAGGCTGATAAGTAGAGGATGTAATTGCAATCATATTCTGTAGGACTAATCAAAGGGGCATAGGATAGGGAGGATTTTAAATCATCAAAAGTTGTTTGAGCATGTTTGGCCCATAAAAATGAGATATTATGGTGCAGTAAGCGGAGAAAACCATGTGTGTGAGTGGTGTAGTTTGGGAAAAAGCGGCGTAAAAAGTTGGCTTTGCAGTTGGCGTAAATTCCTAGGTGGTGGAATTTCTGTGATAGCTTGGACCTTGAGGGGGTCCATAGTGACACCGTGTTGTGAGGAAATGAACCCGAGGAGGCACCCAAAAGTGACGCAAAAGACACACTTGAGGGGGTTCAAGTGTATATTATATTGGCAACATCATTGAAAAACGATGCGTAAGTCATCTAAATGTCGTGTTTGCTTTTTGGATCGAGCAGTGAGGTAATCTAAATAAGCAAGAATGATGTGAGCAAGAGCATGAAAAATGTA
Source organism: Picea mariana (assembly GCA_032191745.1). Taxonomy (NCBI): domain Eukaryota; kingdom Viridiplantae; phylum Streptophyta; class Pinopsida; order Pinales; family Pinaceae; genus Picea; species Picea mariana. The sequence continues at coordinate 14,574 of JASDQU010249792.1, read as the reverse complement.
GGCCATGGCCCATTGGAACGTAGCACCGACATTTTTTAGCCCAAAGGGTATGACAAGATAAGCAAAGGTACTCCAAGGGGTTGTGAAAGTAGTTTTTTACTGATTTGCTGGGTGGATTTGAATTTGATTGTAGTCGGAGAAACCATCCATAAAGAAAATTTCCTCGTGGCCGGCACAATCATCGATTATTTTGTCGATGAAAGGGGTTGGGAAGTTTTGCTTGGGACAAGCGTGGATAAGGTCGCGAAAGTCTATGAAGACACGAATAGTTCCTTATTTTTTGTTAATAGGGACGGGGTTGGAGACCCAAGAAGTGTACGCAAAGGGGTGAATGAACCCGACAACACATAATTTGTCAATTTCGGCTTTGATAGCCGCAACTTTAAACGGATGGAGGGGGCGTTGATTTTGATGAACAAGGGGGATATCCGAAGATGTGTCTATACAATGTTCGAATATAGAAGGATTGAGGCCAGACATCTTCATGTATGACCAGGGGAAAATATCCTGGTATTCCTAAAAGAGAGCTTTGTAAGCAATGATTTCTTTAGGGGAGCATGCAATGCCAATGGTGATCTCTTCCATGATGTTTGGTTTAATGGAAATGTCAATTATGACTGTGGGGGAGATGTTGTCCATGTTTCCTTCTTCAAAAGAATCGGGGGAAGGAATAGGGTTTTTTATCCAGTCAATATGCCCCGGAGGAACAAAATCCTTGGTTTTGATTGCACATAGGGAAGCTTGGTCAGCAAGGTGAAAGACTGCTTGTGAGAGGAAAAGTGCTCGATGATGGAGCACATTCCATGGTCAATCAGGGGTAGTCATTTCCTCCAAGATATCTTTGTCGCAGTGAAAAATGTGAAAATACAGAGGATCCTGGAAGATGGTAGGGAAAACCATCAATGGAGAAGTGTCATTGACCTTGGGGGGTGAGGACGTAGAAGGGATATTGTGTGTGAGGTGTGATGGCTCACTAGACATAAACCAAATGTCAAGACACCGTGGATGATATCTCATTTTCTCGGGGACTGACGAAGAAATATAACAAATGTCAGTAATCTGAGCGTCAGTGGGRAGTGGTTGAGAGGGCTCAGGTCGAGATGTGTGGCATACTGTAGCCAATGTTTGGTGGAATTGAGGTAGAGATGGGAAATGATGAGTGTAATGGACATATTCTAAGCATATGGCACAATCAKAATTGGTTTGTAACCCTTTCTTGCATGTGGTTGAGGACTCCATAGTAGTGGTGGATGTACTTGGGGGAGTGGCAAGCAATGGTGTTTCTTTAGGGAGCTGGATAAGATTGCGTAACTCGGGAAGAGTAGGACATCTGTTAGTGGGGTGTCCTTCTCTTTCACATAGTGCATAAGGAGGTTGAGCTTGGGGAGGGAGTGGATATATAGGCTCGTTCTTCCTTCCTTTTCCTCTGGTAGTGGTGGTGTTGCTGCTAGGTGGGGGTGGGGGTGGTGTGGTAGGAGCCTGTGTTGGGATTTGCATCGATAATCCCTTTGTCTGAGGAAGGAGAGATGGTGTAGGAACCATAGAGGGTGGATGGAGATACCATACAGGATTTGTGATAACCATGTTAGGAAGGGTGAGGGTAGCAACGATCTGGAATGCTTGTACTCTAGGTGGGGGTAGAAAAAGGGGTTTTGGGTAATGGCTTGGGGGACTGTCTCTAAAACTGGGGTTTTCCCTTGGAAGGGGGGGAAATCCAAGACAAATGGTGCACTAGTGTTTTCATGGAATTCTTGAGTTAGTAGTTCTTTGACTGGTGGAACTTCAATGTGGGGAGGGGGATTAGTGAGAGGAGTATTGTATATGATATATGTTCTGTTAGAGGAAACTACACATACTTGTGTTGAAATAGATGGGTTGAGGAGAGCTGGTGCTCTATGATAAGTTCCTAACAAGGATGGATCTTTGAATATTCTAGGGCCAATGTCGATGATTGGAAAAAAATTCGAGCTAACGTGAACAAGAGGGAGGATGTTATCAATGTTGGTAGAATGATTAGGCTCGTAATGTATAAGTTTGTCGATGGTGAGGATTTTCCTGTTATGGGGGAACATCATTGTATGAAACATAGAAGAGGATACCTCCTTCATAGCATACATGTAGCTATGTCTGAACAAGATATTGTAATCAAGTGGGGAGTCGATAACTTCAATGTCAATGAGGATGGTTTTTCCCCCAAGTTCTACAGGGAAATTTTGGAAGAGCCCTTCAGGGGACGATGGGCGACTATCATAAGCTCTCAGGGTGATGGCTGATGGTACTAGCTCAGGTGAGCCGAGTTTCTTCCATACTACTTTGGACATGATGCATGTGGATGCACCTTCATCGATGATGCACCGATGAACTGCAATGTTCCATATTTTAACTGGTATTTGAAAGGATACTAGAGTAGGGAGGCATGGTTCTCTGCTATCTAAATCAAAGGTGATTAGTCGAGTATTTGTTGGGTCGACTACCCCCAAGGTGGAAATAAAGGATTTGCATTGTGATGGACAGGTTTGGAGGACTTCCAATACAGACATGGCTACAAGAGACTATGCTAAGTCATTGACCAGACTGTAATTATGGGTTTCCCTAGCATGAGGGTTATGTACATTCCGTTGTAAAGGCATGCAGGGTATACAGGGATTTTGTTCAGTGTTAGGGCGTGGGATCATCAATGGTTGTCCTGTTGTAGCTGGAGTTGTTTCTGAGGTGGTTGGTGTAGAATCAGGAGGCATGCCGTATGGACGGTTGCGTATTTGTAGAAGAATATCTTCTTCACTAGTATGGAGGATATTGTGATCGGCTGGATTTACGGGTTGATTGGGACCTGGGTTTTGATAATGCCCCATTTGTTGGGGCATAGTTTATCTCTTGTTGGCTATTCATCACACCTTGGTGTGGAATGGGTTTTTGCAAAACAACTGGAGGTGGTGGTTGAAAATAATGTTGTGGGGCCTACTGAGGGGTAGGTGGTGCCAGAGAGCGTTGTGTGTTCATAGATTATTTCATCCGTTTGTAATCATAAATTTGGGGGCAGTGGTGAGTATAATGTCCATACTCACCACATAGGGTGCAAGGGAAGTTAGTTATAATATTATTGTTCTTCCCTTGTCGTGGTTGATTGTTATTATTTTCCCCTTAGGGGTTCTGGTTGCCCCCAGCATGACGGTTTTGTTGGGGGTTATTTCCTCCTGGTCCCGGGTTGTTATTGTTTCAATTTTTTCCTTTCTTCTTGGCGTTATTTGGCTGATGATCTGGATTTTCCATATTCAACTGTTCAAAAGAATGAACATGTTGAATGGGAGAGGGATGGACAAAATTAACACTGACATGTGGTTGTCCTGGTGGAGGAGAAACTGACTGGGAAGGACCAGGAAATGGAAAACATGGATTGTTTTGTGGAGACAATCCATATGGTGTAGAGGAATTTGAAGTACTTCCACCATTTTTAGGGTTATATACAGGGGTTGGGGGTGGAACCGTACTTGATTGAGAGACCAGATGCATCTGGGGTATCGGTGGGGGTCCCCCCAACGACTGAGGGGGAACAACAAGATATGATTGTTTGTGAGTGGGGGTGGGTAATAAGATGTCCCTCCATATGGTTGAGGATATTGATTTTCACCATAGGTAGGTGATGGGTGGCTGTAAGGGTTGAGGTGTGTCATAGAACCAATCAAGCCATCCGCAGTGTGAGAAACCCCATGTTTTTCCTAGCCAAATGGTATGGGTCTAGGTGCATCAGGAAATACTGTGTACAAGTAACCTGATTGGGCATATATGAGGTCGAATTTCTGGGCCTTGATGATGGATTCCTCTTCTAATTAAGGAAAAGTGGACGCTACATCCTTGGCAATCACAGGGACGATCGATTTAAGAAACCAATCAAGACATTGTTCTTTGGTGGTTTATGCTTTACACAAAATACGTCGTCGATGCCATTCATGGATGCGGTTGAAGATATAGATAGCAGTGGTTTGTTTGAAATCAGAGAGAAGTTCTAAGCCAGTTTCATGACGAACTGGTAATTGGAAAAAGGACAAAAAGGCCCTGGCCAATGATTCAAAGGTCACATGGGACCCTGATTTTTCGTCCACATACCATTTGGCGGATGAACCAGTGAGGGTTATTTGAAATAACCTTAATGGATGGAATCATCCATGATGTTTTCTGAAGAGCACCATAAGTGGAAGTTCATAACATGGTTGGCAGAGTCTTCCCCTGGTTTTCCTTCAAATTTCAAAATGTCTGAAGGAAATTTGGTAGGCATATTGGGCCAAGTGGCATCATGTAAAATTGGGTCATTCATGAGTTTGGTTAAATAAGGAATGTTGAGGGATGCCAAGTATGGAAAAGGGGGATTTGGAGAAGGACTAGTTCCAACCATTATGTGTGTAGGCAGTGGACCTATCCCTTGAGAGGGATTTGGTGGGTTTGTACTTCCTCTTTGAGAAGAAGTTGACCCCCGCCTCCTTGTGAAGGAGAACCAATAAATGGATTACCTTGGGTATTTGTCCCAAGAAAAGTGGAACCAAGTAAAGCTGATCCCAAAACAATAACACTCACTAGTGTGTGATATGGTTGAGCCGGTGAGTTGGTGAGATTAGGGACTCCTCCTAGAATAGGGGGGAGATTATGTAGGCGTCTAGAATGACAGGGATTCTGTGGTTCCCCTATGGTTCCGACTAGAACAGTGAATGTGTGCAAATGGTGACAAGAGAGAAATAAATGAATAAGAGATTTTTATCTTTTTGACCTTCACAAAATTATATAACTCACAATTGCATGTAATCAAATGAACATCATACATAAATCAACTATAAAATAAACAAGCATGTGGATAGGTGAATTTTTTTCGCATGGGGGAAAAACAAAAATAAATGCTCGTGTCCTAAAAGACCTATCGTCCTTCCTCTCAATTTAGCACTGGGCCTTCCAATGGCACCCGACAATGGGGTCTGAATCTACCAAAAGAAAAACTAGTGAAGGTTGAAGTAGTCAGTTATAATGAGGGGTAGAGGGTGCATATCCCGAAAGAGCTAGCGATATTTCCCAATAGCCACATAAAATCTGACCAAGGTGCGATTGCAACCCACAACTTCCACTTGGGTAGATATTCTATGTTTCTCCACTAAGTACCTCAGTCACAGTGTGACATTTATATTTTCGGCCTAAAAAATGGGTTACGGGCTGGATACCCTCACAATAGTTGTGTGACTCAAGGAGGCATGAGTAGAACAACCGGACCTCAGACTTCGAACTTCAGGAGTATCTCCTCACCTTATGGTATAGGAACACTTGAATTGGAGGATTTGAAAGATCCATATTCTCAACTTCTATTGTTTCAAAATGTGAGAACCTGATAACAGGGGGTTATTTGGATGCCTACCCCTGAGATCCTATCTAGACTAAAAAATTCTTTTTGGCACCTCCTGTGGAGGAAAATTTAGTGTGTTCTTAGAAAATGTTTAGATGGAGTGGGCTGATAAATTGGGGTCATGGACCAACCTCGTTTGAATTTAATTGGTGTGGACAATTTCTAAAGAAGTAGTCGAATATTTTAGAGTTCCTTTGAAGCACTTTGTGGGTACTTAAAAAGAAAGCTTACTTCGACCTCCACTATTCTAATAGAAATTATGTGTGTGATGAGTGGCTTTGTGTGCAATAAAGTGAAAAGTGTGCAAAATATTTTAATAAGTTATGTGTAATATTGCAGCATGCGGACTTCCTGTGGTCCTTACAAATCTTCTTACCTAGCTTACTAAGTTCTTTGGTACAACCTTGTGGACTATTTAAAGCCCTAGAGAACTATCAATGTGGACATATGGGTCCTTACTTGATCCTTTAAACTCCCTATAATTTTGTCTATACTAGAAAATCTTCTTGAAACTATCCTAGGATTGTAGACATGTGGGCATGTGTGGGCTCATTACTTGATCTTTTAAAATTCCCTAGAGTGTTTTATAAACTAAGAAAGATTTTTGAAACTATCCTAAGATTGTAAACATGTGGGCATGTATGGGCCCTTACAAAGATTTTAAGATAATTTTCAAAACTAAGAGGTACCCAAAGGGGGTTTTGTCCTCTCTTATTGATATAAGGGAGATGGAATTTCCTTTTAATCACCTTTTTCAATTCCTGAGATCACACTTGGGTGCGGAGTAAGAGCATACTTGGGGGTTAAAATTGATTTCTAGTCCCAAATTATTTGATTGTATTTGAAAAATCAATAACCTTAACTCAAATTTTTAAATGCCGAATGAGCCATCCATGTGGCAACAAAGAAAAGAGAATAAGTGTGATTCTATTTACACCTATGTGCTTATGTTAGCTAACCTTACTTGTAAGAAAGGACTCTAAGTGAAGTGTGATTTCTTTACAAAGTACAGGAAATTAAAATCTGAAGGCAAGTGGTCCTCAATCCACTCAGAAAACCCTTACAATTTGAAAAAAAATGAACTTGTGCACTGGATGTAATTCTGTCAAGCGCACCAAGTGCGTAGAATGCACATAATGCATGGGTTTATGAAGGATCTCATGCGCACATAGCACAGAGTTCACGTCTGTGTGCTTCAAAAGCTGCACACTTCCTGTCTCATGTTGGGAAAGAAATTTAGAGATGAAATTCTCTTGCCTTAGCTCTGAATTTTGGATTTGGAAGACTAGACTAGGCCAGTTTTGGTACCTTCATAGCCAAAAAATTAGAAAGAAGTGCTCTCAAGACGTAAATAGGGAGGAATTTTATTCGCAATCCCCAGTATGATAGCCAATCTGTTGTGTCAGTTTTGTCACATGGGTGAGAAAAAACACAACACTTACTTTCCTAGTTAAGTCAACTAAACAAGAGAGAGGTTTGTGAGTTGATTAGATAACCAAATAGACATGAAACAAGGAAATAAAAATAAAAATAAAAACAAAAGGAAATAAATGTTAGAGAAGCTTGCAAGAATTAGAACCATGAAAAACAAAAAATGACAATCATATAGCTACCAATGGATCAATGTATTGATAGGCTAGGATCGTAGAGAAAGGCAGGGACTTATGAATCCCATCTTCCTCCTTGGGAGGGATATTGAGTTCCCTAATAGAGATCTCTTCTCTTCATACAATGGAAAGTAATGATGGTGAATAAATACAATGCCAATCCTCTCAAGAGGTGGGTGGAATGGCCCTTGCTATAGTGCTTGAACGATTCAAAGAGAAAAGAGGATTCTCCAAGAAGAATTCTTGTAGCATAACAATACCTTGAAGTTCTTGTTTTCTTAGCACACTCATGGAATATATTTATAGTGTCCATTCATGACAAGATATAACTAGTTCATGATGTGAACAAGGGGCCTTTTAGGGCACTTCCTAGTCCTTGACTAGCCTCCAAGCTAGATTTCTCTTAGATCCGAGTGTCAAATCGTGTTGGAAGTCAAAATGGAAGTGGTTGAGAGACTGACAAGATTCATAAATGCATCGTTCATGATAAGTGTGTGGGTTTGCTCGTAGACAGTCACACATTCTATGCACAGTGCGCACTTAGGGATGTGTAGGCCTACACATTCTATGCATAGTGCACGCGCTTCATTTGGTGAATTTGTGCACTTTGATTTATGAACCAAGTATATAGTTTTATGCCTTTTTGATGGATTTTGATGTTGTAGGTGTACTGATTGTTGCTGGAATTGATGTCTTTCTTGAAACGTTGTTTGTAATGTTGCGGACGATTTTTCGGTCATAACACATGTGTCTAGTAATACAGTCTGTCTTGTGGAGATATTGGGGCGATGAAAACATTGCAAAATCATTGTTTAAGGGATATGACCTGTTGAAACAAAGTTTATTTTTTCCTCTTATAATCTTAAACTCAATTTTTCTTTGGTTATGGAGCCGCTCTTAGTTCTAAAAAGTCTTTCAAGAGTTTCGGGTTTTGGGGTTTGACTATTCACAAAGTATGATTTTTTAAATAACATCTCCAAAGTCCCGATACCGAAGTCTCAAAAAGTGATTGTTTAAAATAATTTGAACCGAATTAAAAGGAATAATAATAAAAAAAAGTTTAACGACTTTCTAAGCCTTTCGTATTTTCTTTTCGGCCATCTCAAGTTAAACAACAATTCAAAGTCTCAATGCGCTTTTCATGAAATCCCCTTTTAATAATGATTAATTAAATTTTAAGTATACCTAACAAATCATTAATCAGTCGCATTTCAGGAAAACCAAAGGAGTTATCACTCTCATGCACTCAAGAACCCCAAAGACCAAAATCCCCAAAATATTAAGTGCTTAAGCATAATTAACTTAACATTAAAACATGGTTAAAGATATTAAATGACTTTTCGCATTTCGCTATTCAGGAGTTTCCGAAGACATTCCTTTGAAATCCCAATTTTGAATCGCCGATATGTGTCAGTATTTATAATGGATTAATGGAGATATTTTTAGCGTAAAACGCGTATCTACAAGTGTTCCATCCCCATTAAGGCTTTTAATTTTTATCGTCTGTATTGGTACGCTCAATTTAAGGCAAGTTAAGGGTTAATAAAGGTTCATTATTTCTAATCTCATTCTTACTTTCAGACAAGAAGAGACTTACATTCAAAAGAGCTTACACATTTCCTCTCTGTAACAGGTTTTCATTTTTAGCACAAACATCATGGCACAGAAAAGTGACTAAGAAGAGTGAGGAGGCCGGTGAAAGCTCAAATCTGTATGGAGATGTTATATCTGATACTATGCCACATGCTGTGGATTCAATCAAGTCCTGGAGGTAGATTTTTGAAATTCTGGAGCATGAGATTAGGATCTACCCCGATGATTTCGGAAACGAAAAGACTGAAAATAAACTCAGAGATATAGCAGAGTTTGAGCTCCATAATATAGCCACACGACCAAGACTCATGCCTTATAATGACATGATAAGCTGGGCATTAGAAAATACTGACATTAGATCGCCAAAAGGTTGTTGTTGGCCCGTTCAGACCAGAGCACATCCAAGTAATGTATAAACTATCCCCTGTTTCTAAATACATTTATCATGCCGAATTCATAGAAGAATTTCAAAGAAAGGAGTGTAAAGAATTTGATCAAACATATCCAGGTATAATCAAAGAATGGTGGGGAATTCCAGCAAAATTTAGAGCTAATACCTATGGAATTTATGCTACAACACCGTTAAACGAATACATGGTTTATATAGAAATGATGTTGTGTATATTATTTGGTAGGAAAATCCCTACCCATTTCCCCACATAATGGGTGCCAATTTTACACGAGGTAGCCGAGGGTTACACTTTCAACTGGTGTAAAATTTTATCAGATAACTTAACCAAAGAGATTGCAGAGTACCAGATGGAAAAATCAAAAGGTCGACCTGTATATTTTTACATGTCTTCATATATTATGGATGTTATATGTTAAAGGACTCCATTCCCCTTGATGAATTGGAGTTGGAACCCAGCCTATGCTGAACCCATTCATGTTTATCACTCCAATATATCAGAGGAGAACGTTGAGGATTTCTTTTACGAAATTTGTCACTACGTAGTGATACATGTGCACCAAATTTTATATGGTTATGCACCCCCTCAGATTTTAGAGCAAATCGTGGGAAACCTCAGAGCGATTGCAGATTGTTTTATTGAAGAGAGTTTCTCTTATGTCAGAGTTTTCGGGTGCTCTATTCCTCCTAATACACTTCCAAAGTTCCTTCCTGATAGACTGGTGTGAAGGGAGGTGGCTTACCAAATAATAACAGGTGGCATCGACACAGAATTGAAAGCAGATCGAAAGAAGTTCTGGCTAGTTTTTCCTGTACAGATTAGGAAGTTTTCACTACTTAACTGTGGTCATTCCAAGGTAGAAGTTGCAGCACTCAAAGACATCAAACTGGTAGATGTTGAACTCAGAAGACATGATCCTTATAAAATTGTGGGAAATCATCTTGCTCATTGCAATATAAAAACGTATGAGCATGAACATTCCCCTTGCGACAACATATTCAAAGGAGCCAGAACCTATGAGGAGATATTAGACAGAGTCCGAGCGTTACAACCCAACATACATACCAACTTTCTAACTTTCTAGAAGCACAGACGAAGTGGTTTTCCAAAGATACTACAGGGAGAATCAACAACCCCTCCTCCAGTACAAGAAAGTATTCCTCCAGGTTTCAGACTAGAGGCTCAGGATAAAGGGAATGCAAAAGAAAATCCAAATAAGATGGAAGCATCTTCACAAAAAGCAGAAGCTTCACAAACAGAACACCCAAGGTCGTGAACAGAGTTTAAGCTCCAAACACCTCCAGAGTCTAGTCAAACGATTCCTCCTTTATAATCAACTATTCCTGTTGATATCCCTAAAACAATAGGAGAAACTCAATCTACAGAGTTGGGTAGCCCTATTGCATCATTGACTCCTTTACAGTCAACTTTTGGGACACCTCATCTGGAATTTATATATGTAAGTGACCTTACTCCAATCTCTAGAGAAGAGATACCTTCCGCTGACTATGTTTTCAGTGAAAAGAGAAAAACTGTAGTGAAACAGGAAATGCATTTGAAAGGAGGCACAATGGTAAAGAAACACAGAGTGCTCGTAGATGGACATAACCTAGAAGAGGAATATTTTTCCACAGAGGTAGCTGGATCTATGGGAGCTTTGGAAACAACCAATTTATTCACAGTTGACAATCTGAATACAAGATTGGAACAGAGGAGTCAAATGATAGCCCAGTTGTAGAGTGAAATAAAAAATATTGAGAAAAATATCATAGAGGAGATAAACAAAGGGCTATAACAAGCTAGAGACGTTGACAAACAGGAAATCCAACTGCTCAGGTCTAGCTTGGATGATATCTACAAGAAGATGCAATCCGGTCAAGGGCATGTCATCCAGCAGGAAGAATTAGCGAAAAAGTTGCAAGATAGGTTGAATTCTATTCAAAATCAAGTGATAGATTTAAAAAAAATTCAAGCCCAAGCACTGGAGGTGCATACGAAGATAGAAGCAAAGAAACAAAGATTGATTTCTAAAGTAGAGGTTATTCAGAACTATTTCCAAGAAGTAAGTCAATCTTTCGATAACATTGTTTTGAAAGAAAAAGAGGCTAAAGCAACCTGGGCTACTTTTTAAAAAGCAGTTGTACTTTCAGAAAAAGAAGAGGTATCAAAAAATCCAAGGTTGTATGTCACAGAGAAGATCAGAGGTGATATCATGCTTAAAGTATGGGAGGCCAACATAGCCGAAAGCAAGAAAATTTCCAAGGAAGTCAAGGATGATTGCGAAGAGACCTTCGATTTTCTAGACAAAGGATCATTAGGCATTGGCAAAGACAATTGGTCTGGACTACTAGGACAGATCAATATTGTAAGACATCAACTGAAACTCAAAGTGAACTTGAATGAAATTCAGATTGAAATTTCGCAATTAAAAGAGATTGATGTTACTCAAATAGACAAGTGGTTGGTGAAGCCAAATTTAAATTTTCAATTAGTTAAGTTTGTTGAGAAAGGGATTGAAGACCGATTTCTGAAAATTCAGAGGAAACTTTATCTGTTTGAGGCAAAGGATATACCAGAGCCTCCTAGATTTTTAGTGCATTTTCTAGAAAAATGTATTGAATGTCTCAGACCAAAAGAAGGAGATATTTCAAAGAAGCAATGAAGTATCATACTGTAGGCTCATATTATCAAGACGATAGAGAAATAAAAGATGACCATGCAAACAGTTCAAGTTTGCATTTTTGTAATCATTAGCTCCTAGGAGTTAGGAAATCACCAACCGTCAAGAATTGGTGACTTTGTATAAATATAATTTCATAAGACTAAAAAAACGATTTTTTGCGGCCGATTGTACGAGAGAAGTTTTCTCATTTACAATGATTAATGAAAATACAAATGGAGATTCCAAATTCTGTCAACCCTGAGTTATGTGTTCCTCTTTACTTTCATTTTCAATATCTTTCCCTTATGTATCTTTGATGAATGTTTAACTACAATTTAGTACAACATCTAATGTGGTTAAGAGTTATTTGGTTATCTAATTATTTACAATTTTTCCTCTGTGCTTGCTATTAGCAGGCTCAAGACTTGTAGATTATTCATATTACTATATTTTTATGCTTCATTAGAGATCTCTTGTCTTTTTTCTTCTCCTGTTGCAAAGTGAGATTCCTCCATGCCTCACATTGTTCAACAACTTTATGTTTTATTTCACCTCATTTACTATTTTCAATTCGACTCAGGAATGGGAAACGACCTCTGAAACTGTTATATTATTAATTTGAGCTGGGGATTTTTTCTCTTATAATCCAAAACAAAAATAGCAAACATTGAAAACAAAGTAATAGATTTTTAACCTTTATCCCTCATGACTGTACATGTTACAAGACAACCCAATATAGAGCCCGACCTTTCAGATCAAACTAGCATTGCTTTAAACTTATTTAACACTATCTTACAGACAGCGAGCACCTGGGTTGAATTAGAACGTTCATGGGCAACAATTGAATGGGATATAAGCATCCAGGAACACTGGGAAGCTAGATAGAGATAGTTAAGAAACCATCCATAGCTTTTCTTTTTAGTAATCGATACATTTTATACCTTAACTTTCTCTACCTTTCTTTTTAGTAATCGATACATTTTATACCTTAACTTTCTCTACCTTTTTTCAGATGCCTAGACTTTATACTTTTAAATCCTTAAGTATAAACTCTGGAACAACATCTTTTTGGCGTCGTTGCCTGGGATCGAAGTAACGAAATTATTTTTCCCTGGTAAGAACAACATCGATATTTCCCTTCTTTGATAGTGAAAAAAGATTGAGAACTTTCTAAGGCTACTTTCATCTTTCACTTGGCGACTCCATGATTAATAAACTGGCTTTTAAATGAAAGAATACCAGAAGAAATCCATATGACAAATAGACTTCGCCTGTATCCGACCCAGAAAAAAATTTGAAATCAAGAAGATACCTTAAATAGACTGCTTCATCGACAAATAAGATTTATCAACCTAAATTCACACCGTCGAACACTAAGGATCTACTTGAGAGGTCAAATACCCCACCTCTTTGCGGAGAACTATCCACCGATAGAATTGAAACCCTAGAGCCTGGATTGGTCTTACCTGAATTTAAAACTGGTACTTTCTCAACTGTTTCTTTCACCAATAGAGGTAAAAGATCCATCTCACTTCTCGCTTTGATTGACACCTCTTCACTTCCCAAGGTTTGGTTTTCCATCTCTCAGAATTCCGACGAATATCCTGTATACCTTGACTTGACTTCTATTGATTCTCCTGTATATTCACCCTGTGAGTCTGAAGAAACCAGTCCACATTTTCCAAGTCCCTCTTTTTCAAGTTTCCTGTCCCTCGAAGATCATTTTCCTGAAACCATATTGCCATATTCAGGTACAACCGAAGGGTTACCACACCCCTTTAAAACTCTTCCTTATAATCTCCAATTTTCACCCTCTAAATTATCAATGGCTGTGATTGGAGGACGTGGGGTTGGGGGTGGTGCCATAGGTGGTGCTGGAGGAGGAGGAGCAGGTGATCAAATACCACTCCCTCAGATATTTTCCAAAGTGGCCGCTAGATATTCTCCTTTGGTCCTCCCAGTTCCCCTCCATGACCTGCCCGAAAATTACATGAAAAATTTGCCGAAATTCATAGGAGAAGGTGATTTAACCGCAATCGAACACATCAATTTATTTGATCAATTTGCTGACATCCTCGGTCTTGAACATGAATATGTTTATTCAAGACTCTTGGTTCATACTTTTGAAGGATATGTGAGAACCTGGTTCCGAGGTCTAGCAGCAGGATCAATACGGTCATACGATGAACTGGAAAATGATTTTATCAGACAATGGGGAGAAAGGAAAGACTATCTCTACTATCTAACCGAATTTGGGGCTCTGAGAAATAAAAACTCTGAATCAGTTCTTAAGTTTACCCAAAGGTTTAATAAATTGTATAATAAAATTCCAAATGAGGTCAAACCTTCCCAACCCGCAGCAAAAGTAACTTTCGTTGGGGATTTCGACCCTGATTTCGCCCTGCTCTTGAGGGAGAGAAGATCGGTAGACCTCACTAAAATGAAAGATGATGCCTTAGAAATTGAATCAAATATTATGGTATCGGGAAAGCTAAAAACCAAATTTGAAACAGGAAACAAAGAAACCAGAAGGTACAGAGAACAAGGAGGACCCTCAGGATCTGGAAGGTCTTTTGAAGACAAGATGGACAACATGGCGAGAATAATTAAAGAATTGTCAAACAAGATCTCAAGAATGGAACTAGATCAATCAAAGAATAATCATTTTCCCAGGAAAGATTTTAGAAGGAATCCTAACCCCCAAACACAACAAATGTTAAGCCCTAATATTGGCTCATTACCCCTTAATTGGGGCATATTAGATTAGTAATGCCATTTTATTTATGTCGTCTCTAGGCCATTAGTTGTAATTTAGATTAGTAATGTTATTTTAATTATGTCGGATTTAGGCCATTATTTGTAATTATACCTCCTAGTCTCCTATATATACCAAGGAGACATTTTCATTTTGAATCATCTTGT
>JASDQU010249791.1:5673-15837 GCA_032191745.1 Picea mariana | reverse complement strand
CTTTCTTATACCTTATCACCAAGTGAAAAACATAACTTGTCAAGGCATGCAATGGAGCTTGCTTTGATCTCAAAGCTTTCTTCCATGTGTCTCCTTTAGCAATCATATATGTAGTCTTGTTCAAGGCTCTGAAATCTACCCACATTTGCTATATACAATCTTTCTTTGGTACCAAACCAATTGGTGACCTGTATGGTGAAGTGCTTGGTTTGATGACCCTTTTGTCAAGCAACTCTTGGGCTTGTTTTCTATTTTCAACATTCTCCATGTCTAAAATCCTGTACATGTCAATGTTTGGAAGAGGACCTCCTTGTTGCAATAGAATCTCTTGTTGGATACCCCTTTTTGGAGGCAATCCCCTTGGTTCCTGAAACATCTCAACATTTTTGTTAACAACCTCATGCAAATCAGATTGTAACTTTGTATCACATCCTTTTAGGACTTGTTCTTCATCATTGTCTTTGGGTTTAGTCATCAAAAGTACAAGGTTCTTACTAGCATTGACTAGTATTTTCATTTGTCCAACATTTGTGAGTGACAAATTCATCTTCTTTGTATGTGCTCTAACAATGTACTCAATTCCATTTTTAAACAAATGATACTTGTTCTCGTGACGATGGAAAATGGCTCTCCTATCATATAAGTATGGGATTCCAAACACAATACCACAAATATCCAAAGGAATAACATCAATCTCTACCTCATCTATATAGTTTGTGATGGAAAATCTAAGTTTACACCTTCTTGTCACATGCAATTTGGCATTGTCACATATCCAACCTAGAGGGTGTGGTTTAGGATGAGGAGTAGTTTCCAAATCTAGTTTCTTGACAATGTCTTCAAAAATAAGGTTTGCTTGTGATCCCATATCAAAAATAGTATCTATCTTGGTATGTTTTGAAATTACCCTTATGTGGGAAATCTCTATCCTTTCTTTTCATGTTGAGTTTCATTGATGGAAGAATTTGAAGAACTAGTGCTTGCAATAGAATTCTTACCTTGTAAACCCATGGCTGTGATTTTTGTTTCATCTTCCAAATCAAATCCTAAATCTTGTTGTACAGTTGCATCAATGTTTGGTTTCTCTTTGTTGTTGAACTTTTTGAGTCTCTTTTCAAGATGAAGTTTCCAATAATGGTCTTCATCATGGCCATCCTTTGAAAAATATTTACAAGAGGGTTTCTCTCTTTCTTTCTTTACTGAAGCATTTTTATTTCCATTTCTTTCAAACTTCCCCTTTCCCTTGTCTCCATTAAAAGACTTCTTGCTGCCGTCTTGAGGTTCATTCCTTCCTCTTGCCTCTAAATGAGTAGTATGCACACATACTTCATCTAGATTTTAAGGGTTAAACATAAGTATGGTATGCCTCAAGTAGCTATGCAAACCTCCTATGTATTTGAGCAAAGCATCTTGTGAAGACAAATCTACACCCAAAACCAAAGCTCTTCTCCTAAATTCTTGAGTGAAGCTTTGCACATCTTGCCCTTTAGATTGCCTAAAGTTTTTCCAATCCATAATAGCTTTCTTCATGTATGCTAATGGATCAAATTTCCTTTTAATTGCAACAATAAAATCATTCCAAGAGGATAAAACTTTACCATGTTTCTTCATTTCCTCTTGAGTTTTGGCTTCCCACCAAATGAGTGTTGCACTGTCCAATCTTAAAGAAGAAAGTTGAATCTTAGTTTCATCATCTGTTATTCTTTGTATCCTACAATACACTTCAATCTGACGAATCCAGTTATCTAATTTCTCAACATTTACCTCTCCATTGTACATAGGCAATTCAAACTTAATATCAAGCTTAAGGAAAGGAGTTTGTAAAGGAGTTTTACCATGTCCTTTTGGAGAATTTGGAGGTGGTTGTGAAAAGGTGGAAGAGGCGGAAGATGGAGGTGAAGGAGGTGGAGAATCACCACTCCCTCCATTTCCCTATGGATTTTTATCACCACTATCTCCATTTCCCTTTAGAGGGTTGGATCTTTCACCTTGCAATATTACATTCCTTTCATCAAACGAAACTTTGACCATCTCAGTCATATCAAAGAAATATTTCTTGAAGGTTTCCTATTCTGAAGAAAGGGTTCCATGGCTGTCCTCATGAGCCATACTTGGTGAATATATCCTTGAAACTTGAGGCGATTTGATAGTTATCCTTCTTGACAGTTGAGAACTTGGCTCTACAAGTTGACCTTCTCCTCTTGTGAGCTTCAACCTTGTAAGCATCAGATAAAACACAAACAACTGGAAAACAATCAAGCCTTCAAAAACCAAAGCTATGATACCAAATGATCTGAAACTGGAATGAGTATGTTTCCAATAGATCTTAAAAATGAAGAAGACTTATATATTTAAATTGCAAGTGTAAAATGACATGTGTTTGGGTAATTGGATCAAGTTACTAACACATAAATTCAGTGAGTTTTAATTAAACATGCGAATCATATCAGACTAATAAAAACCATCAACAATGAACACATAACACAACAAATGATAAAGGAGTTCACCCCTCTCTTGGGATAAATCTCCTGGTCCAAAATCCCTTGGATCATTTTCATTATGCTTAAAAATTTCTCTTACAGTGCTCAGAATATAAAATGAATGGCTTCAATGGCTTCAAAATGTTCGAAAACCCCTAGCTGGGATTTTTCGGCACCTGTTTTGGCCAAAAAATGAAGAAGTTACACCTCCTGGAAGTTTTCCCCTTCAAGATTGTTGTAATTTCTAGCCAAAACTTCCCCACTGACAAACTAACTCGGCCTCTGTGTGTTTCCCACACCAAAACCCATCACACACAACAATTCCCGCAAACTGGGCGAAATTGTAGGACCATTAGTGCATTGGCCCCTTTTCCTGGCGGAGAACTCAGTCGTATGGCCCCATGTGGCCAACGAACTAACAATCGTGCACTCTAATGGCTAGCTCCTTCTACACCTGGTGTATGGTCATATGGTAACTACATGTGATCGGGGGATAAGGCTAGTGGAGTGGTCTCACATGCCAAGACTAAAGGTATGGTCACATAGCGGAACAACACATGACCAGAAATAAATGTTGTTGTAAGAACCGAGGCTGACTCTTGTGCGTGCCATTGGTTATATGGTGTGGTTGCTAGAACTGCGAGCTTAAACCAAAATGGGGCTTAAACCACCAAAAATCTACATGCCAAAAGTTAAGAGCAAAGGTCATATCAAACGGTTACATGGAAAAGCGTCGAGGCTTAAACAACATAACAACTCCTGCGCCAATAGTTTAAACGTGAATAGACCGCAGGATAATTTGTTTGCAATGGTCCCGCCAAGTGTTAAAAGGTGTGGACATGTGACAGGGTCGCGTGGTAGTGTATGCATCGGGGTTTGGGGCTAGGCCCCAGCCCTTTTGTCCGCCGGAATTACATTATTTGCAATTCAAAACATTTTAAGCAAATATATGGTTAAACAACACAGTGTGGGGGGGCTTGTAGCCCGGATCTACCAAATCATTCCCCCACGCCCGGAGGTCATGGGATCGACTCTTGTGGAGTCACATAAAATTTTACCACTTCAAACAAACCTGGAGGTGCCACGTGGCATCCCACGATTGGGCCACGTGGCACCACATCATTTGCCCAGAAAATGACACTTGTCACCAAATAATTTATCCCTCTGCCACCGAGCCTACTAATTCAGCTCCAACTCATCTTCCACATCAATTTATGGTCATACAACCTGTATGGTTATCTGCCACATCATCACTGTACGGACTATACAGTCAGCAAAAAAAATTGCCTATTTCGCAAAACGAACAGAACATGATATCTTGCTCATACGACGTCTGTTTGATCTCGTTCAAGTTTTGTTGGGTTCGTAATGGCAGGGCCTATGCACACGTCCATTTTGAAGTGATTCTAAGCACTTTTATTTTTGAGAAAAATTTATTCCCCTGGATCATCCATGTTCCCTCATGTTATCTGTAGTAATCATTCAGGGATATTTCCTAGATATTCCTTTCTTAATTATGGCATGCATGCAATGTCTTCTTGATTTTTGGTGTGCATCACAAAACTCAGACAAACATGCATTGACAGAATTGGAATGGGCCCTCATTAAAAAAACTTGATCTGATGTGTGTACTTCTTGTCAATCGTTGTGCATCTTCTTGAGCGCGTGCAAGACTGGAATGAGCACACACAACTTTGTTTGTGCATGCGCATGGTACTTACCCAAAACTTTGGGTACCAACAAAGACCAAGAACCTATGGTGGAACTATACACTCCTTAGACATTTGCTAGTTATTTTGTTCTAGATGGTCAAAATAGGAGAAGGACCAATTCCTACACCAGTTGATGAGGTGGCCAACATTAAAATGTTTACATTTGATAGGAAAAAGAAGTATGTGGTGAGACAAACTCATAAACATGGAAAAAACAACATTGATTAAGAAATGGTACTCACCACTAAATTTGTAGTGTTAGACACAAGGAAATTAGACCTCAAATCAATTACTGCTACTTGACTTGCAATTTCCCATGATGCTATCCATGAGGAAATTCATATTGAAAGGAAAATGAAGGCATATGAAGATAATATTGCTTTGCTAGAAAATCAAGTTGAATACTACAAGTCCAACCAATATGATGTATTTTCCTTTATTGACTATTCCTTTAGAATTTAGAATCAACTAAATGTTGTTTAAAGAGAATTTGATGAAATATGTCAATGCCTATAGGTTCATATCCAATATATTTTAGGCATTCATAACCATATATAGGCTTGGAAACTTTCATATGAGCAACCTCAACATCAGTTTGATAGTGTAAAAAGATGACAAATATGTCTTGAAGAGATTCCTCTAGAGATCCATGCTTTCATCAAAATAGCTTTGCAAGAAATTGAATGTGGTCTTAGATATTGGAAAGATTCATTATAGAATTCTCTCAAAGGAATTCAACATGAAACAACGGATTGTGCCACAATGTGTCAAGTGACAAAGAATATGGCCAATACTTGCCATCCCCCATTCGTTGGACCAAAATATAATTTCTTTCCACAAGCTAAACTTTCATAGACATTAGAGGATATCATTAGTACAAATAGATAGAGCATTCAATCCCTCCTAAGTATTGATGAGGTAGCTATAAAAATATATGTAAAAGACCCTACTAGGGACATCACATTGATCAAGACTATATTACCCAAGCTTGAAAAATATGAAAAAGGGATGAGTCAAATTATTTCCTCTTATAAAGAACCTTTTAAACAACATCACTTTCCTCAAAGTCACGCACTTGATTAAAATTTTGAGGGTTGGAGAATATGTTGAAAATTATATAAAAGAAAAAGAGCAAGTACCTTCTAGTCAAGTGGGGGATATTAATAGTCAAGGGAATTGAAGTATTTTTCCTTCCCTTTTCATTTGTATAAATAATGTATATGCCATAGAGAAATGACTTTTTTTTCTTGAGATTATAAATTGCTTCCAAGATTAATTGAGAATCCTAGCTAGCCACTTTTGGAGACTTATTTTGGTGTATTCTCTTGTGTGGGACTATTCCTTTACTCACATATGCTAGAATGGATATAATGATGTTTTATTTTTCTATGGACTTTTCTTGTGCAATTGTAATTCATTATTGCTATTGTTTTTCAATAAGTTGTTAACTTGTGAGGGTGAAATTGTAACTGGTTATTTCAATTCAAGCTAACCTAGTTTTTATGGATGTCTATTCCAGATGTTTCTATCATTAATATTTAATAAACTACTTTTTGTTTTAATGACAAATAATTGTTAATTTCCTATTGACTCTTTGTTCTTAAATCCTAGCTAGGTGTTTAGTTTTAGAATTAAATTTTGTTTTTAGAATTAATATTGCATTTAGGATATAGATTTCAATTAACTTGATGCAAAATCCATATATTGGTAGTCGGGACAATGTACTAGAGGAGCTTTCTACCCCAAACATAAACAAGGCTAATTGGGCCTTAGATTTGGGCAATCTCCCTTAGTTTGAAAACAAAATTTTCTGTGTCAACAAGCTAGAATGATGAATTACAAAACATACACAGATAAGGAATGTAAAATCAATCAAAAAATAATACACATAAAAGGTGCATTCACTAGTAAACTCTTCAAGAGGACCCTTACTCGAAGAGAGCTAATGAACCCCTATAATGATTTTCACTCAACTTTGAAATAGTAATTGTTTTATTAATAGAATTATTCTGAGTATTACAACACTACTATTCAACTCACAAATCTTAACCTAACTCAAGAGAATCTAACCAAAATTGAGCTGCAAATAGGTGCATAAATACTAGAGAGTTCTTGGATCCCTCAAGACAGATAATAGGGAACTCCAAGACTCCTTCCAATTATTTCCCACAACCACCCTCCCCCACAAGTATTCTTAGTTTCATCATAGTGATTAACTATTGTTAGCCCTTGACAAAGTTTTGTGGATTCTTGGTCATGTTTGACCTATTTTTGGGACTTCGACAAGCTGTCGAAGTCAAAGCGGAGATTGCGGGATCTCAGCCCCTTTTTAGGGATATTTGGGTTTTGGGATTATGTAACGGGTATGGGAATGTCGGCCCATGGGTTTAGCCATGCGTAGGCCCACTTTTGTAATGTATATATAGAAGACTAGGCGATGTACGAAGAGATATATGCGAGGCATCTATGTGATGGAATGCTAAGTGCTAGATGTTGGATCTATGTGATCAACAGTTGTAAGTTCTTTGTGCATACTATGTAAGACTTGCAAAGATAAGTGAAAGTAACTGTGTAAAGGTTTGGTGTTGTACCCTAGCTCGAGAAGAAGGAGGATCTGGCGGAGTGCGCGCAGATCTCCTGTCTTCTGTGGAGTAGGATTTTGATGCTATGTGCCTGTAAAAATCTTGACCTAAGATAATAAACAAGAAGAGTTGGTGGGCATAGCCCCAGGGTGGGGGTGAACCACATACATGTTGTGTTGCTATGCTTTGTGCGATGTATTGATGTGTTTATATATTTACTTGCTAAGTGCTTTGATATAGATAGATAGATCTATTGATGTTTTGTGATTAATGATGTATATGGATGCTAGATCTAGCCTACGTGAATGTGCTTAGTACTTGAATCTCCTAGATCTAATATGTCTCTTTATGATAAGTGATTAGATACACTAGATCTGAGTGGATGTTGTGATGCTTTGTTTCATCTGCGGAGTAGATATTGGTTAAGTATTGATGAATTGTCGATGCTAAGTGCTATGTTAAGTAATAGAATCATAGATCTATGTCTCGACTAAGGTTGCAGAAAATCGAGTCCTGCAACCACCCCTACCTCTACCTCGGGTGAGACTTCATCTGCTTCGCAAGTGTTTCTGAAAGGGCCGATAGTTAGGTTTTTGTTGGTGTGTTGTTGTAGCGTTGAACCCTGGGTCTGTCCCTATGCCAACAAATGGTTCTGTTGTCGAGACTTGAAACTGTGATTGATGAGAACTGAGGAAGAAGAAGCTTTATGCAAATATTTGACCTAAACCTGTGAAATCTATGTGTGTAGATATGTTTCTTTAGTGCGCAACATTCTACTTGACCTGTGAAGCTCTGTGCCAAGAAAAGAGGTCGAATCTGAAGAAAAGAGGCAATATCTACAAGCTCTATGCTCTGATAAAGGTAATAATAGTGAAAAGTTCTAGATCTAAAATTTTGTGCTCTGTAGAAGTAAGAAAAGTGAAAATTTTTGTTTCTAAAGTATGGATCTAGGTATGTTTGATAAATTTTGTCCTAGCTTGAAAACTAGGGCACTAATAGATGAAAAAGGGCTTGATATGAGTAGATCCGATAAGAATAGTGAAAGATATGTTATACATATGCATAGAAAGAATATTTGGACTAACAAGTGGATGAAGAATCCTAGAAAGAATTTTTTGCAAGTCAGCTACTATGATACTAGCGTGTAGTATAGGAAGGGTTGGGGATCATTTAAAAGAAACAGAGGATTAACCCTCTATTACAGTTGCATAAGACCGAGACATCTTGCTAAATAGTGCCCTGGAAGAAGATCTAGTTGTCTTTGTTGCAAATCTATGGACCATGAAGTATTGGATTTCCCTAGAATGATTGCTAAGCTTGAAGGAATGAACATGAGACAAGAAAACCCCAAGGCAGATCCAGAAACTAAGATTATGGCAGAACCCCACAAAGAATCTGAGAAAGTATTGTTGCAGATGAAAGAAACCCTAAGTGACCACTGACATGTCATCTTATCAGAGATCTTCAAAGAAAAATCATGCATAGAAGCAAGAATAGGAGACTTCGACATTGACTGTGTTCTAGATGAGGAAACACAGGTGAATATCATGACAGAAAGAACTTGGGAACTTTTAAGGAATCCTGCTATGATTCCTTCATTGGGAGGAATAGGACTATTTAGAGGAAAGTTGATAAACCTATGTGGGAAGCTCAGTCAGATATCTATGAATGTCAATGGAACTTTGACAGAGGAATAATTTGAAGTTTTTAAATTTGTTGAGAACAATGCACCATTTTCTATGTTACTAGGGAAATTGTGGATTGAAAGAGATCAAGCCAAAAGGAAGGAAGAAGAAGTCTTAGAGCAGAAGAAGCAAGAGTTAAAAGATTTCATGACTAGGAGGATCGCACATTTGATTGAAGAACAAAAGAACATATCGAAGTCATTTTACACCAGAAACTTGGATGTCAAAGTTGTAAGAACACTAGAAGACCCATAGAAGACTGAAGTACCTACCCTAGATAAAGAAGAAGTATTACTCTTGAATGTTAGGAAAGAATCTCAACAGCACAAAGTAACTATACCAAAAGAATATAAGAATTAGAATGGAAAAAGGAATAATGAGACGAAGCTCACTGGAAAGAAGGCTAGAAAAATAAGTAAGAAGAGAGCTAAGATTGCCAAGTTACAGAAGTTTCCCGAAGGAACTTTGAAGAAGGAAAATTTGCAGAATTGGAGCTTCGTCGGGATATCAGAACAGTGTCACATGGCACTTCGCCATGGCGAAGCAATATAGTTGTTAAGAACAGTATAATCATTAGGCCGACCCTCCAAATGGATTGAAAGGCATTTATGGTTCACCACCTGACCGTTAGACCACGCCATAATGGGTCGAACAAAGTTAATGAAGGCTTCTCACCCGTTGCAAGAGACCCCTTGTCGAGTTACCTATTTATCCCATCGCACCATGCACCGAGAACACTTTTGCTAATCGAGATTATCAGAACCCATAGACTAGTTGATTTTGCACAGTGCTTATCATGTTATTGCTATATATCCCATTGCATTGAGAGATTACTCCTTGAACCCGAGATTGTCAAGCCCAAGCATGTATGTCGGAAGAGCTTAGCGTTGTAGAGAAAATTGTCGAAGAAATTCTCATCGACCTCATGAATGAGAGAGTAATGTCGATGTCTGCAGGTGTACAAGCTTCATCAACAAGAACAGTGCAAGTGTCTTCGTTGACTGCTTGCGCAGCCGAACCATCCCGGTCATTAGCGGAAAAGAGAACCAAGCATAGAGATGATCTAGCCAATGCGAAGCTGATCCTGAGCATACTTATTGAATACATCCCGCCCCTGGCCAACGCGGTGAACCATGATAGCGTACCAAGAGATTTCAAGTACACCTTGGTTACGGAGTACCTCCCGAAGGGGATACGCATAGTTCGAACAGATCAGGACAAAATCGCAGCGTTGAATTTCAGTGACTTCAACCTCAGAGATCGAAAGGTCTATAACATGATCGCCCCATATAAATACCTAACCAAGACGAAGGGAAATAATTCTAATATAATCCCTCAGTCATGGACTCTAAACCTCGCACAGTTCACTCTACTAAATGTCATGAAGATCCCACACTTCGGAAGGCACCAGGAAGTCAATGCTTGTGTCAAGCTGCTACTTTCATGTTACCATGGAGGCTACTTATGGCTAGACTTCCAGATTACAATTGATATAACCTTGATCCATCAGATCACAGGGTTGAGTATGCAAGGCCCTGATCCACAGGAGTTCTATCAAGGAAAAACCACAGATCGCGCACTAGCACAGAAGATCAAAGAGACATACAGAGATGTTGAGAAAGGAATGCAAGGTTACAAGGTAGCTTCCATTCAAAGTGGCGCAGTTCACCTAGCATGCCAACTGATAGTTGGAAATTTAGTAAGG
>JASDQU010249787.1:0-16400 GCA_032191745.1 Picea mariana | reverse complement strand
GATGGTATGGGGAAGACTTACAGTGTTTTATCCCATATTTATCTGTGAGTTCCTTCATCAGCTTAGAAGTGAATTGAGCACCTTGATCAGTAACAATATTTCATGGAACACCAAAGCGGGTAAAGATATCTTCATAAATAAATTCAACCACTGATTTCTCAGTTGCTTGATATAAAGATTTTGCCTCTACCCACTTGGTCACAAAATCTGTACAAACCAAGATGTACTTCTTCTTCCTTGACATTGGGGAAATCGGTCCTACAAAATCAAGTGCCCATTTATCAAATGGTTCAATCATAACCTACGGTCGTAAAGGCATCTCGTCTGCTACGATAGGCCTCCCCATCCTCTGACAACTATCGCAGCTTCTTACATATTTTGTTGCATCTTTAAACAGTTTCGACCAATAATATCCTGATTGTAAGACTTTATATGTCGTTCTCTTATCAGAGAAGTGTCCTCCACATGGCCCATCATGACAGGCCTGAAGGATATCGAGAATCTCATCTTCCCGAACACATCTCCTAATGATCATATAAGGACTTTTATAGAAAAGATCACTTCCTACCCAAGAGTAATAAGAACTTTGCTGGACAATTCTTTTCTTTTGTGGTGATGACAAATGAGCTGGCAGTCTCCCTGTAGCTAAATAATTTGTCGTATCTGCAAACCAAGGGGTCTTAACAGCTACTGCAAATAGATGTTCATCAGGGAAATTATCATTCACTGGAATGTCAGTACTGTCTTGAGGAATACGAGAGAGAAAATCCACAACTACATTTTCTTTTCCTGACCAATCAACTATAGTGATGTTAAATTCTTGAAGTAGCAAAATCCATCGTATGATTCTTCCGGTAGTAACTGGTTTGTTCATCAAAAATCTAATAGAAGAATGGTCGGTATGTACAAAAAACCTCATACCCAGTGATGTAATGACGAAATTTGTTAATGGCATGAACTACAGCCAAAAATTCCTTCTCTGTCACAGTGTAGTTCAATTCAGGAGGAGTAAGGTTTTTGCTGGTAAATTAAATAGCATAATTTTGTTGGTTTTATTTTTGTCCAAGCACTCCTCCTAAAGCAGTGTCTGAGGCATCAGTTGAAATATGGAAAGGAAGAGACCAATTTGGTCCTCGTAGAATAGGTGCCATGGACAATTTTGCTTTCAAATTTTCAAAAGCATTTTGACAATTTTTATCCCAACAAAATTCTGCATCCTTTACTAATAGTTTAAACATGGGGTTGGCTATCTTTGTAAAGTTTTCAATAAATCTACAATAATATCCAGCATGTCCCAAAAAAATTCGCACATCTTTTTGGGTTTTTGGAGAGGAAAGCTTAACTATTACTTCAATTTTAGTTGGATCAACTTTAATTCCTTCTGTAGACAAATGATGACCCAACACTATTCCCTCAGTTAATAGCATTTTACATTTTTCGTGACTAAGGGATAGATTTGATTCCTGACAGTGAATCAAGACTTTCTCAAGATTACTTATGGCTTCTTCAAAGGTATTACCATAAACAGTAAAATCGTCCATGTACACTTCCACACAATCATGAATTAAGTCAGCAAAAATCCCAAGGACTGCTCTCTGAAATGTAGCAGGAGCATTGCATAATCCAAAAGGTAACACTTTATAAGCATAAGTGACCCAAGGACACGTGAACATTGTTTTTTCCTGGTCTTCAGAAGCAATTTGAATATGATTGTATCCACTATGTCCATCGAGAAAGGAAAAGTATCATTTTCCAACCAAGGTATCCAAAACCTAATCTATAAAAGGTAAGGGAAAGTAGTCCTTCAAGGTTGCCTTATTCAACTCCCTAAAGTCTACACACATTCTCCATTTCCCTGTCATTTTTTTAGGTACCACAACAAGGGGTGAAACCCACTTGCTGTCAGAAATTGGATAAATGAATCCCACGTTTAATAATTTTTGTAACTCTTCTTTCACAAAAACTTTTAGGATTGGATTCATACGCCTTTGTGGTTGTCTTATTGGTGTTATCTCTGGTTGGATATATATGTGGTGAATACAGGTGTCAAGATGCACTCCTCTCATATCAGTGTACTCCCATGCAAATGCTCCTGATTATTCTTTCAAAATATTTGCTAATTGCTCCTCTTGGTTGAGACTTAATTCAGAATTGATGTATAGACATTTGCCTGGGTTGATTTCTATTGGAATGGTATATGATCCCAGATGCTCATCAATGGTGAAAACCATAGATGGTGAAAACGAGAAAAATGACTCACTTTGTTCTTGAAATTCCTCCCTGAAAATTTGATCATATTGAAAATATGTTTGTGGAAATTCGACATTTTCTGTTACAGAAAGAAATTGGCTTAAAATATCATCCTCTAATGGTTCTTGTAACGCGTGAAATTCATCAACAGAGAATAAAGGTTCTTCCTCATCATTCTCGTGATAGGTACATTTTAGCCACCATAATTCTTCTGTAACCGGTTGAGCAGGTGGAAAAAGAGTAAGCTTATGTGAAGAAATGCCATTTGAGATGAACATATCCCCACCACGACATCCTATGAAAGCATTGGTTGTAGCCAACCAAGGTCTCCCTAAAATGATTGGATGACCTTTCGTGGGATCCTTTGAATGAATAATCATGAAGTCGACAAGATATTCCCTCAAAGCTAATGTAACAAGAATGTCATCGAGGACCCCAGCAAGTTTTATAGTTATTCTATCAGCAAGTTCAAGAACTGTAGGGGTAGGGTGAAGGAATTGACTTAGTTGTAACAGTTCAACTGTATTGATGGTCATTATATTAATGGTTTCACCTAGGTCAACTAAAGTATTACCAATAGAAACATTGTTGATAGTAACTGATATTATTGGGTTCCCGGGGTTGGCATACTTCACAATCTTAGGAGCTTCAGAAATACAATTCGATGATTGTCCTACTAGGTGTATCGTGGGTGGATCTTTTTGTTTCCGACCTAGTTTCTTAATGCAAAGTTCTTTAATGGTCTTCGCATATATCGGAACATCTCTAATTTATTGTAACAATGGAATCTTAACACAAACATTTTTTAGTTCATTCATGATGTCAAACTCAGATTGAGCAATTGGTTTTTCAATGAGCAACCTCTCACTAAAAGGAGGTGTTCATGGACCCTGAGTTTGTATGTTATGTTGTGATTCAGATACTTTATTCTTTGGAATGATGACATCCTTCAAAGATACCCTGTTTGATAAATCATCCAGAGGTTCTTCTTCATGTTATTGGATAATTACCTTTAGTGTTGTTCTTGTTACAGGTTGAGTTTTATTTAAAGTTTTCCCAGATCTCAACTGTATTTCTTGTATGGAAATGGGGTTTATGGTGTAAGCTTGGAAGTTTTGAAAATCAGCACTATGGAGTGGCAGAGGTTGTCTGTTATTAGGATTTGGAATGGGTTGAGCGGGTAATATGGTAGGATGAGGTGGATTCTGAGGCTGCTGAGGAGTTTGTTGAATAGGTGGTAAAGGAGGTGGAGTAAATCCAAGGAATAGTTGATGCATGTTTGGAGGGTATTGAGTACATGAATTCTGGGGAATTGGTACCGCATGTTGTTGTTGGTTATTTCCATAATTATGTTCTCTCCATCCTTGATACCAAGGTTGAGCAGGAACATTTTTTGGAGACCAATTTGGTCAGTTCCATGGATGTTGTTGTTGTTGAGAGAAGGGCAGATAATAGTCGGAAGGTTGTGAGGATGGTTCTTGATACATATTCGAGTTCCTAGGTTGCCTAGGCCTCTTAGGTGCAGATGGAGTCCCTGGAGCTTCCCCTCCCTTGAATATAGCTTGCAATCCTGGTAGGGATGGACAATATTCTATTTTATGATTTTTAGTACAAATTGCACATACAGAAACATTGTCCAAAGGACATTCTCGTAAAGGATGCCTTTTTCTACATTTTGGGCATAATATGCTTAATACAGTGTTTTCCTCTTCCTTCTTTTTCTTAATCTTCAGAGTGTCTAACTGAGAGTCGATCGTTCCTAAAATGTTTGTTTTAAAATTTTCCAAAAGGTTTCCCAGTTCCATTCTAGTAACTCCACCAGATGTGAGTACTTTGGTGTTTTTGTTGACAGGTTCTCTCACGCTTTTTACCATTTTCCCCCTTCTTCTCGAATAAGTTCTACATAGTTCACTGGGTGCTTCAAAGTCTTTCTGGTAAATGTCTCCTAAAGCCATTAAGTTGAGAGTGTCAATGTATTCATCTAAAACCCCTTTTAAGAAAAGAGACTTTATTGCTTCATCTTGGAGATCATTATATTTGGATTTTTGAAGAGTATATGTAAACCTTTCTAAGAAATATTCAAGGCTCTCTTCATCTTGTTGTTGCATTTTAAAAATATCATTTCGAGAATCCTTGGGTCTACGATAGTCTTGGTACTTCTTTAAAAATTATGTCTTCATATCTTCCCAAGATCTAATGCTATACTCTCCTAAATTCATGAACCAGCGTAATGTAGAATCTTTTAGGGTAGTAGGAAACAGCTTCATCATATGTGCATCCTGGAGATAATTATAACTCCTGCATAGGATATCAAATTCAAAAAGAAATAAATATGGGTCTTCACTATTTTTCCCATAAAAGGTTGGTAGTGCCGAAGGTGGGATATTTTTCATATTGACATTTTGGACCAAATCCAAAATTGGAAACCCAAAGGTGGTTTCTGGTCTTAGCTCAGTCTCTACTTGTTCTTCTTCTTCATTTTCAACATGAATTTCTTCTCTCTCTTTTCTATCCAATTCTCTCCCTCTTTCTGCCATGTTAAAAGGATTACCGAAAATTGTGTATGCAATCTGATCTTTCTTTGGTGAGGGTCTGAAATCCCACCTCTCTGGATTCTTTTTGACAAAATAACTATCTCCTATTGGTTCTTTTGAGGATCCTATTACCTCTGATTCAACAGTTGTAGTTGTTATTTGTGAAACTATAGTGTCAGGGTTCCTGAAAATAGCTTACACTTCTTCTGGATTAACTATGTCAACCGAGTTTGGATCACCATGAAATTGAATTTGTTGGTATGTGGTGTTTCCTGGTTTTGGAGGGAAAATGATAAATGGTTTAAGTTCTTTTTGTGTGGTATTATCCCCTTCTAATCCAATTTCCGTTTGTTTTGTTCCTGATTCTATGTTTTTCTCTATGGTTTCCTCAGCCAGAGTTCCAGTCTCAGTTTCTATTGCTTTTTGGGTGGAGGTTTCTTCTTTTTGTTGTTTTGAGTTTCCCCTAAATATACCTCTATGATCTCTATTTCTCATGAAAACATACTAGATAAAAGAAAAACTAATATTGGGTTTCAGAGGAACATGTGATAACAGATGTGTTGGTTCTCACCCCTCGTCTCACAGCTCCTCTTTCGTCAACCTGATAAACATACGACACCAAACCAAATGAGTTTAAGAAAATAACCAAATCAATCATCTAACTTACCTTCTAAACAGCTCCCCGGCAACGGCGCCAAAAATGTCAGGTTGTTGTATTAACGATTTTAATTACCTGAAAACACTAAATTGCCAAACTAGGGCAAGTAAACTTAGAGATGCTACACTAAATGTGTTGGTAAGATTCTAACTTCTACCTAAATGTTATCTTAAGAAGAAAACATAAACTTGCTCTTATAAATTGAATCCTAATGACTATCTTAAAACTGATCATATCTTGTCTAATTTATCAAATGGAAACAATTCTAAGTTAATCAAATGTATTTCTATTCCTAATCTAAAGAAATCACCCAAGGATATCTACCATTAACTAAACACCTAATCATCAAAACATCTATTTGAACCATAAAAGACAGAACATTTCAAAAAAACCTCTTATTTAATCTAAATACCAAGCAGTTCTAAATCTAACAAAGGTGAAACTAATAAATGTCATAATTTACCCTACAAATATCGGAAGCTTCCTCTAACCAAACCATAAGTGAGCTACCCTAACAAAACAGAGTAAATCTAAATTCAAACTAATCTTCAAATCATGATTAAACTAGAAACTTGAAAATGGAGCAAAGCTAAACTTATTTAAGAGAGAGTGCAATCGGCAGTTGGTTTATTCCTCAAATTCTACACTGACAGTAACTCATTCTAACATTCAATGATCTACAAGATAATATCAAACTGGGAATGAACTAAACGAAAATGATTAATTCAGAATTTAGCAGAGTAGTTTCAAGTTAAGAACTAACTCACACGCAGATTCTAAAACTAGAAACAAACTAACTATATTGTAGAAAAGAGAAAGCGAATTGAACCTGTTGGCGGGACCAACCAAGAGGTGCAATCGCCCTAAAACAAAAACAGAGCTAACTCAAATTATTCCATGCATAACTGTTTCATTCATCATGCTCCATAATTCACAAATAAACTCAAGTCATTTAACAGAAAATGATATAACGCATAGGAATTGTATTATCACAATGTCGCATCACATAATATATTATAACCCGTTTCTTGAGAGCGATCTGAGTTTATATAGATCCTCCAAAAAAATAGTCTTGAACATAGGTACATTTAATTAAGCGAATCTTAGATCCGAAAATGACTCAAAGTTAGTTAAAACTAAGTTCACGGCTTCATGACACGAAGTGTCAAGAAGTGTGAATCATAAAATAGAGATAAACATCAGAACGAATGGTTCTATAATTTCGCTCTGAGTCATCACATTCTGTTCTTTCGAAATTAAATTCGAGATTTCAAATTTGAGCTATGACTCAATCAATCATATAAATCGGAACTGTCATTCCAATCTGGCAATGTCGTGCAAATATTTGAAATCTTCCACTAAGTGCAAGCCGGTACCTGGTACTAATAAATCTGTTTCAAGGAAACAAATACCTAACTCATGCCACGTTAGTATCAATATCAGTTTAAAGTATCAAAATATATTAAAAATAACTTAAATCATGTGAATACCTTGAATAGCTCCATTTAGGGAAAAATGATGTGAAATGTATCAAGGTAAGGCCAGAAAGGAATGATATTGGATATGGAATGGGGGTATATCTGACATGATATAGGCAAAAATATGGTCAAAATTGGAAACTAACACTCTCTTACCTTTGAACCAATACATATTCCCGCGCACATCATTCTGGTGCATCTTCTGGTAGATAATTCATGTAATCATTGCTGCCAGTTATCCAGTCTTGTGTTGGAGTTTGAAGCACAAGAACTAATACTCCTCCAACTGAGCATGTCATCTACAATTGGGTTGATATAATCCTCTTCATGCGTGGGAGTCCATGTGATACGAGAATCTCATACTTCTCTTCTGTCTCGGCATTTTGGGCAAGGAAAAACTATGGCTCATTTGCAGAGGTTTTGTTATTGGCCTCAAATGAAATCAATTGTAACTAAATATGTAAAGGGGTGTGGGATGTGTTCTACGTGTAAGCCCACTAATAGAAAATTAGGGCTATACTCACCACTTCTTATTCCATCCCTTCCATAGGAAAGCATTTTCATGGATTTTGTAGGGGGTTTACCAATGACCAAAGGGGGTCATGATTATTTGTATGTTGTAGTGGATAGGTTCAGCAATATGTGTATCTTGATGCCATGTGAAAAGAAGATCACTGCTAAGCATACTTCTAATATCTTCTTTCAGCATGTTTGGGTTCACTTTGGATTACCCATGTCCATTGTCTCGGATCGAGATACTCAATTCCTTGGGGATTTTTGGACTAGTTTGTGGAGAATGATGGACACCAAATTGAAGAGGAGCATTTATTTTCATCCACAGACCGACGGACAGACAAAGGTGGTAAACATAACAAAGGTACTTTTTCTTCGAGGATACCACAGCAACCATCCTAATTTATGGGTTGAGCATATACCTTATGTACAGCATGCTTATAATCGAGCTTTACATTCATCCACTCAGAGTTCACCTTTTGAGACGTGTTTTGGGTACCTACCGAAGGTTCCTTTGGACTTGATGTATGGGAGAGATGTTGATGTGAATGAAGAATGAACATAGGACATATCCTGCAAGTTCATCCAGAGGATCTAGCGGATACACCAGGTAATTAGGGAATGGTTGGAGAAGATTCAAGAGCAGTATAAATCTCGGCATGAAAAGCACAGGGTTGATCATTAGTTCCAAGTTGGAGATCGGGTATGGATTCACATTAGCAAGGAATGATTTAAGGGTGAAGGCAAGAAACTCAAGCCCATCTGATATGGACCCTTCACTATTTTGGAGAAAAGTGACACTAATGCTTTTCGTTTAGATCTTCCACCTTATATGGAGATCTATTCAGTTGTGAACATAGAGAACTTGAAACTTTTTTAGCCTCCCATGATCATGGATTAGAATGAGGAAGTTTAAATACCTTCAATTGATGAGTTTGCACCTGAGTACTTGGATGAGTTACAGGAAGATATCATCCTAGACAGAAGGATGAGGACTTCACGCAGGGGTGATGTTTATTATCTTCGAGTAGGCTTAAAGGGCACACATCCAAGCAAGGAAAATCGGATTGAGAAGGATAATGTGAGGGAACTCTTCCCTCACTTACCATTTGATTAATGAAATATTTTGATGGTCCAAAAAGCTATCAATGGGAAGGTGTGATCCAAAAAGGATCCAGAGAAGGTTAAGAACAACTCAAAATGCACAGAAGAAAATCAGGACACTTGGAATGGCTTCAGCAGACAACAAAAGGGAAAAACTTAAAAGTTCCCAAAACTTAGTTAAAATGGAATAATTGCGAAGAGCGCGTTGCAAGCTTTCTAACGGCTCATCAAACGAAGTTACGGATAAAAATTTATAAGCTGTCAAAGATCAGGTCAAACTTGGTCAAAAGTCAAAAAGTGAAGGTGACACGTGGCACCACTACAAGGGTGACACATGGCACGTCTGTACAGATGAGTTGGCATGGGATGACAAGGATGGAAAACACGTGGGCAAGTTAGGTGATGACACATGTCAGTTTTATGGGCAAATCAGATTGCGACAAGTGGCATTTTTGTCGACAAATTATATGGTGCCACATGGCCCAGTCATGGGTTGTCGCACCCCTCCAATGGTTGGTGTGTAAAATTTATTTGACTCCGTAGGAGTCGAAATCATGACCTCTCGTAGCCCAAAGACCCCACAACTCTGCGCTACCACTACACCACACTATGGTGCTTGTTCGTAATATGGTTTGCATTTTATTTAAGTTTAATGTTATGTGGGTGCCAAAAGAAAAGGGGCTAGGCATTCGTCCCAGCCTCTCATTATATGTGAAATACGTACGACCACACTCCATTGCCTATCATTTTAACAACTCCACCACATATGCCACCATATATAGCAATTCTGCTATATATATCCATCGCCTGCCAAATATAGTCGGGCTACCAAACATAGCATATTTCTCCATAACGTATCCCGCCAATTTAGCAGAGTGCGCCAAAACTATGAATCCCAAAAGAAAAGGGAGGCCCACAGGTTCGACCCCGAGACCTCCTCTAACCAACATCTTATAATAGTATCCACCCGCCAATTAGGCTAACGGACTCATCAATGCACAACCGCCTAAAATTGGTATAAGAAGGGCATCTAGTTCAGAGTTCAGGACATAGCAAGAGCACACGAGAGGTGAGAATGAGTGCGCCTGTACAGACTTGTATGGCCTAGTACATATTTTTCACACAGTTTGAGATTTCTCAGCATTTATTGTAGGAGCAGTGGCATGCAAATCAAGGAAAGGGTGCCTCTTGGGCCAAAAAGTGTCCGACTCGGATCGAGGCATGGAGATAGTCATTTTTAGGTAAAACGACACCATGAATGCAGTGGTGGTGTTAGTTTTCTGATCTGAGCAAATATTTTGTATCTTAACTCCAGAATGAGGTATACTTATGTATTTTTCCCAATTATTTTGTGGAGTTAATAAAAAGACCTACCCATTTGAGAGAAGGACCCAGAGACGTAGTCGACCAGGGGAAAACTCCGTTATCAATTTCTTTGTGTTCATATTGCATGATTATGTCTCTGTCCTTTTGAGATTTTCCTTCTTTATGGTGTACTTTATTTTATGCTCATTTAATACAGTTCTTTAATAAGTCACCAGATGAAAAGATCTTGGATCAACATGACATAGGTAGAGGCTCCTTCATCCACCATAATTTTAAAGATATTGATGTTGCAAGATACGACTTGGATTTTGAAAGTGACATGCGTGGGAAGTTTAGGCTTATCCTAGTCAAAATAAAAAGTTATAAGTTTGGCATCTAATGGGTTGATTTCACCTATAGCATTCAACACTACATTATGCTTAACAGAGCGACTCTAGAGAACTTCCAATGCAAACATGGCACATGGGGCCTAAGCTAAATTGTCTACAACTCTATAGTTTTGAGTGGCTCAGAAATTAGTATTGTATGCAATTCTTCTTGCATTTCCTTTTAGAGGACAATACATTATATCATTTTGTGTCTTTGGTATTTGCAACTGACCATCTAGATGAGAGGTAGAATCTTCCTTTTCAGAAATTCCATTATCGAGAACTCCTAATTATGGGCTCGAGTGTTGACATGCACATCCTAGCTACACATATAAATGTTTACATTTGTGACAATTCCCCCTTGCAAGGGATGGCCTTGGCTTCCCATTGAGGGGGTGTGGGATCAACAACAACCATATGTCATTATTGGGTGGGAAAAGGGGCTTGAAAAATGGCAGGTGGTTTTTGTCGTTGAGCAACCCCACTTATTGACCATTGCACAATTACCTCCAACTTCGACATCGATGGGTAAGGTGATCTTCCTTACACAAATTGCAAGGAAATTTCACTTTATTCTTTTCCTTCTTTCCCCCAATATCATTATTGTTATTTCCTTATGTCATCGTAGCCTAGAGTTTTTACCCCTTTTATACTTTTATTTTTTCTTACCTCCAAGCTGCTAAGTGCTCATAGTCCATATTATATAAATGTCAAAGGTTTGGGTGGGGACTAGGGTAGGTTGAGTAGAAGCGATTGTAGGAAAGTTATTATGAATGGAAACATGACCCATTTGATTCACCACCTAGACAATTGTAGCATGAATAATCAATATTATAATGTTTTCAATAGAAGGACATGATATTGATTTCCCATTCTCAAAAAATAGAGCATTGAGAATGATCTTATATAGCATTTGAGATTGTGAATACACTAATTCTAACTACTAGGCCTTGATGATCACATGTTCCTCCATAACTACCCTTAATAGGGCGACATCATTGTCCATATAAGGCAATAAATAATTTACAAACCAATTAGCTAAGAGTTGGTCTAGAATCTTGGCCCTAATCAACTATTGTATACACCTCCACTCATGACCGTAATTTGAAATGTGTATGGAATTTGTTTTCCTAAGTGATGTCAAGAGATTAATACCATTCTCATAATGGATTGGAAATTGAAAGTGCATTAAGAATGCCATTTCCAAAGATGAGAAATCAGAAAAGAAAGTGCATGATAGAGAAATGTACCATTTAGTGGCTACCCCAGTTAGGTTTCACTAGAAAATATGAAAACAAATCAAATCATCCATAAGTGAGTTTCATGGACACCACAAATGAAAAGTCATAATTTGATTTGAGGGATCTTCCCCAGCTTTACCTTCAAATTTTATAATATTTAAAGGGAGCTCGGTGGGAATCATTGGCCAAGTAGGGTAATGCAAAATTCGGTCACTCGTAAGCTTGGACAAATCTAGGAGATTTAAGGTTTACAAAAATGGCAATGGGGTCATATAACTAGAACTAGTGATAGTTGAACCATGCAATCCACCTTGTATCACACTTCCCATTACAATGTTATCACCACTAACGGTGGGTCTTAAGCTAGGATAGCTAGAGCTACTAGGAGTGTAAGTGTTGCCAAAGGGAAACCCCAAAATTAGGTACATACATGCCCCCAATAGGAATATTGAAAATGGGGTTACCCCCACTTCCTACGTACATGTTGGATACAAGGATGTTTTTACCACCAAAATAAAATCTGGTTCTACAGACAACCATTCCCCTAGAGAGAAAATAATGGGCATACAATCAACACTACCAAAAGGTGTCCCCTCATCAATGTTGGTGCCATTCAGACGAACACTAATAATGAGATTGGCCTTACTCATTGACATTCCAATGGAAATTGTGGTGACCACAATGAATGTACTAGACGTAACAAGGTTTTATCTCCCTATTCCTGGAGAACTTGCAACATTTTCCATCTTGAACAATGGATTAAGAAGGCTACTCACATAAGTAGTTAGATCATTAGGTGGGAATGGTCTCACTTGAATGACCAATGATTCAAACAAATCAATCAAAGCAAGGTTAAAATTAGCCAAAGGAGGCTCTTTAATATCTAGTATGGTCGAGCATGGGCTATAAGTGACTCTAGCCCAAGCCTTACCTTGAAGGAAACTTATAAATTTGAAAGTTGCGTTCAAAGCAAAAAACTTGGTTATTTTTCCTCAAAAGTATCTAAAAACATGTGATTGAACCTAAAAAAAAAGTATTGCCTAGATCTTGGTGATGGGGGGTCTCCCTATTAAAAAAAATATGGACTTATGTGGGGGTGTAAAACCTGAAGTGTACATAATGTGGCTACGGTAAAACCTTTAAACATCTCTTTTTGTTTTGTTTGCTTGCTAAGAAGGTTTGGGCCTAGATAGAATTTGTGTTTCAATAGTTTATGTTAGCCTCCTTGTCCTAGAGAGCTACCTAACTAGGCAATCACCTTCCCTAGACTTTAGAGTTTTAGTCCACCTAGATGCTTTTCAAATTTGAATTGCTCTTTTGGATTTGGGAACAACACAATCACTCCTTATTTAATGTTGATGTTATGTCTCACTAGTTCTCTTGGTATGATGTTGTACTAACACATACTTACTTGTTTATGCAAATTCAAGTACAATCTACAAGGTGTTACTGGATATTGAGCACCTCTAGTAGTATTGGATTATTTGCACAAATCCCCATGCACCATGAGTAGAGGTGACTACAAACCCACCTTGTATGTACCCTCCTGGAGTATTCATTTTTTCAAGACCATTTGGGCCTTTTTCTTGGGTAGTATTGGGAGGCTCTCATTCTGATAGTTTGTTTGACTTTGCCCATAATTAACCTTGAAAAAGGGTGGTCAATAGGTTTGAGAGCAATGAGAGCGAACATGTAATCAAATGCCTAGATCCCTATAAGTGGATAAACAACTCCCTACATTGGCATTAGCAGATTTGGAGGGGGGCAAGCCCCCTTAGTCCCCCACTAATGGGTGGGACCCTATTGAGCCTACTTTTGTTGATCCTTCAACTACATTCTGGGGGAAGAACCATGACGACCATGACCAATTATCATCCTACAACCAACATGGTCACTATTTTGTATGTTTTTTCTTGAGGTGTAGGCCCTGATGGTTTGACTTTGGCACTTTGTTGGGGTGTTTTGGCACAAGACAATGCCTTGTTTTTTCACTTGCTTGTGACATTGACTCCATGATGGGATGTTTGGGTTTGTGGAAAAACCCACATTTTGTGTTTTTTTCTTTCTTGTGGAGGCTATGTGGACATCCCATTTTATTAAAGCTTATACATATTGCCTATTAATAGAGTTTAAAGGAAGCTTTATTGTAAAAATAATCATAAATAAATATCTCCCTCGGGGGGGGAGTCCAAGTATTTCATCCAAAGATACATCTACAATTCTTGTAAAATTGGAAAATCAACTAATTTGGGACCTTGGTCCTTTGTTGACTCCACAATACATGTTGCATACAATTGGTACTTATATTTTAATAACATATTTAGTTGCAAGGCTAGAATCTATCTTATTGATATTGGATTTGGAATACCCTTTGTTGGGGTCTTTCTTCCTCATTAATACAATAAAATGTATTATTATAGCAATCAATCATGACTCAATGTGACTCTAAACAATCTACCCCCATGATAACATCATATGATCCAAGAGGTAAGATATTTAAATTGCATATCAAGAGAGCCCATTTAACTCTAATGGGAAACTCTCTACTATCTCACTTGCCTTTCTCTTAATTCCAGTGGCTAATTGCACTAGTCATGGTTTGTTATGTGTACTCCACTTAATAGAATAATTTTTAGGAATTCTATCCATAACAACATAGCTATAGCTAGATCTGGTATCAATTAAAGGTGAAACAACTTGCTTTGTGATATTACCTTCAACCTCGACCACAACATATTAATGATCCACATGACATTATTTTAATGTAGCATAGATTTTGGGTATGGTGCATGCTACATCATTCACTAGCCTCTTGGATATTGTGAACAACTCTACTTTGTCATTTATATGTGGGAAGTTCCTTTACAGGTGTTCTCCTCCATAAATCTAACATGAAAGTGGAATACTTTCTCCTATTCTTGTCTACATTATCCTTGTTCAATTTTGAGTTGGTTGACTTTGTTAGAAAGAGTTTATATTATTTTTAAACATAGGTGATCTAAATCCTCTCTTTCCTTTGTCCATGTTTTCTTTTTACTTGTCTTTACAAGTCTTTTGTTAATCTTCCTTGAATTTTACACAATTTCTCAAAAATTGGCCTTTCAATGTGAATTGCTTCCTCAAGATTCCAAGGTTTTGTAATCTCAACATGATCTCTATAATCAGGGTTTAGGTCACACAAAACTAGCTTATCTTCAACTCCTTGTATTTAATAAACTTGGCATGCTTTCATAGTTCTATGAACTTCCTTTCATACTCTTTGAAGGTCATCATCCCTTGCTTGATATCATGAAATTCATTGAATTTATTATGGTAATAATTCTCAAAAAGGTATTTTAGCTCAAAATATCTTTGGAATTGCTTCCAACCAATTTTGTTGCCATCGATTTTCTTCACTTGTTTCTGGTGCTCCCAACACATAGTTGATTTTCCCATCAAATTGGATTTGTTGACTTGGTATTTTATGCTCCAAGGTTAGTCAATAATCTTGATATATTTCCTCATTCCCAAGAGCCATGCCTTGAATTTTTTTAGAGAATTGGTTTCACCATTAAATTTGGGTAATTTCGCTTTACAAAACTTAGAATCTTTCAAGTTATCTCTACAATGCATATTTATCCTGTGGCTACTTGCAAAAGATTAAGGAGTGGTTATTGAATATTTAAATTCACAACGTTAATTAGAAGATTATCCTTTGGATTCATGGGATATCCTATGAGAATATTTTATTGAACTACCTTTACATCCATTAGTTGCAACATCCTCGAATGTCACCTTTAGCTATAGATGCACTCCAATTGAAATTTATTCTTGGTTTTATGATCAGATTTCCCAATTGTGAGGTGATTGAGCTTGAACAACAACATTTGGATTTTAGAAGCAAAAACAAATGTGGAATTAACATTGCATAACAAAAATAATAACGGAAACCCAATTAAATTCATAAGTATGCTTACCAACATATTGCATTGCATCAATCTACCCACTTAATTAATTGAATTATACATAATAAAGAAACTACAAAAAGAAGTCATGTAACATATTCTTCACATCTATTCATAAGAACACCTATCAATTTCATGAATAGAATTTGGATCTTAAACAAATTTCAATAATTAACTGATAGAAATAAAAATAGAAATAAGTGGTCATCTTCCTCACAGGTTTAGCACTCATGAAAATGATTTGTTTTTTATGGATGCCAACATATGCCAATGTAATGATATGCATAAATTAAATGTGCATGAATAGATTTATTAATAAATGCTCAACACAATTTAATCCATGTGCATAACCAACAAAGGCTCCCATCTCACTAATAATTCCATTAAGAGAATTCACATATGCCAATTAAAGTCATGGAAGAGATATCTCATATAAAGATAGATAAAAACTATTATCTTTACTCATGAATTTTTCCAGCTAACTAGTTGCAAAGGAGCAATTTGACTCCCAATAATAGGAACCTGCTATGGATTCACCCATAAATTGGGCTATAAGAACACTACGGTGAAGAAACACCTATGTGACTCTAACTTTACTCAACATAAACCACAATGCTAAAGAGTTTAGACATAACCAATCAGTTACCACCATGTCTTACAATAAAACTCCTCTAAGAATCTCGTCGATCCTTCAATTAACCATGATCCTCTTCCTCCCATCAATCGCAACACAAGGTCTTGATTTTCCCTTATGTAATATAATAATAGTTGAATTCCACATGATACCTACAACAACATGTTTCACGAAATTTGTTGGGATGTATATACCAAGGCTTTATTGCCTCAAAATTTTGTTTCCCAATGACAATATCATGATGTGCATCTTGGAACTTGTGGAATAAATCAGTTTGTGAATTGTCTAGTAAGTGTTTTTGGTGCTCCTCCCTAACACCACGAGATAATCTTTGTGTCAAGACATCTCTT